>OMNW01009936.1:0-16976 GCA_900303245.1 Selene dorsalis | reverse complement strand
TATATATATATATATATATATATATATATATATAGATTATTCGATTAGGCAGAAACTGTGTGAGCTAAACACATTTCAGAATCAGATCTCAACTACTACATGAAAGTTTTACGTGATCAGGTCACTGGGGAACAACTGTAGCTGCCAAATAAATGTAGTGGAGTAAAAATGATCTCAAAGTTGAAATCAGGTTCAATACTTTGAGTAAACATACTCAGTAACTTTTGACCACTACTGACTTATCAATAACATTATTAGTAACACTTGTGCTTTGCCTCCTGACATATCTGCTGTGGAAAATACGATATACATCTTTTTCCCCGATCAACTTTTTTTTTTTTTTACTCCTTCACAAACATTAAATAACAACCCGTTTTTTTGAAACAACATTTATACTTCATATAATTAGTTGTGTTTGGACTGGTTTGTCTAAAACGATCTCACCGTTTGACTTATTTCATATTTGGTGAGTCAAACTGAGCTTGTTCTACAATTTAGGCCCAAATATATGGAAGCAATTCAAGTGGCTCAACCACTCCCTGAGAGCGAACACTCTTCAAGATATCTGTTTTCTGTTACACTGGCATTGACTGTCTGAAAACGTTTCTTCATTAGTGTTATTATTCACACGTCTGTGCCATTTTAAAACAGATAATGTGTGTCATTTGTCGCCGGGTAAAATCCGAGGGATCCCTGTGTAATATATTGTAGGAATAATTAAATTTCTATATGATTGACATGTTAGCACCCTACACTAATTTTACATGATGTCCTTTTGCAGTCGACAACAGCCTCTTGATATGTCACATGATTAAACCAAACTGGAATCAATACTTCTTCAAATTAAGTGAGGAAACTAATTCATCACATGTTTCATTGGAAGCGAGGAGGTCGTCAGGAATCATCATGGGCTCAACCAAACATCCTTTCCCCTTTAATATAAAACATTAAATATCACCACACTTGCCCCCATTTCTTTTCACAAAGTAATGAAGACTGCGATGTCCTCATCTGAGAAACGAAAGGTTACAATGTAAATACTCGCTCTGTGAAGACACTCGCTCCTCGTGGAGTAATAACGTGTGTCGGGAGCTCCTCTGTGTCCTCGTCGCCCAACGGGTCGGAGACTGGGCCTAACAGGTCTCAGATCACATGACTACAGTAGGCATCGTCGACACACAACACAGCAGCTGACAGCGAGGGAGGGGCGGGATCACGCTGGGGTCCGGGCCAGTCTCCCTCCATTGGTACCAATGATGCTGTAGACTGAGTGAATACATATCCGCCTGCAGTGGTTGTGTTTGATGAACACAGGTGAATGAAGGGTTAATTCTGGCTCACAGTGTATCACAGGATCTCAATTCAATCCAGTCTTAATGAAGGTACAGAAAAAAACGCTGTGACTCGTTCCTCATCGTTTCCTACTGGTTAGTGTACTGCATTTGGTCTGCACAAGCCCCCCCACCCATGATGAAGTCAGTCAGTCAGTCAGTCCTCGGTGGGCCCCCGCCCCCCGTTATCTTTAGTTAGGTCCCGTGGAGCCGTCTGTGTCGCCGCTGGGCAGCGCGCCGTTGAGCTCCAGGAGGTTATCGATCCCCAGATACCCCAGTAAGATCTCGCTCCGGCGGTGGGAGAGGTTGAGGATGTCCTCGGCCAAGCACTGGGAGGAGGTGAAGCGGACCTTGTCGTGGTCAAACATGTCCTTAAGGTACTGCACGATTTGTTGCTGCAAGGGAGAGAGGAAGAGTAATGAATGACAGTGATGGATATAAATTATAACTCAAGTTAAACTTTAAAGAGGTACACCACTCATTTGTACACTGATACTGACTATCGAAGGTGTGCTTGGTTTGTTTTCCCACATTTTGTCCTGTTTCACATCAGCCTCCTCTGTATATAACCAATGCAAAAAGTAAATGCTTTGTTTGTGATGGCGTGCTCTCACCTTGAAGATGGTGCACACTTCACTGAGGTGCTGCCTGGGTCCCAAAAACCCAAAGGCTAAAACAGGGCTCACGTGTTCTGATATGGCGTAGAAGTGGGAGATAAAACCGTCAGGAACCTGTGGACAGTAGAGGAGCAGCTGTTAAATCTATACAGACACACAGAAATGTAACACACTCACATTTCAAACTGTCTTGAACTCACCATGAGCAGACGTCTCTTTGCCTTTAGAACAGACCAGCAGGCCGTTGCCAGAGCCTAAAAGACACAGTGGAGTAATTTATAAATGTCTTATTGGTGCTTTAACTGAGGATTTAATGTGTGTGTGTGTGCGTTTGTGAGTGAAAACTAACCGTCTCTTTAAAGCTGTCGGAGAGCCAGCGGTTCCTCAACACAGCCACCACAGAGGAGGGAGGACTCTCCAGGTCCTCAAACGCATCCATGAGGATGAAGTCCAACACGATGTCGAAAAAGTTCATACACACCACCTGCAGAGCGTCACATTAAAACACGACAGTACCGAGGGGTTATTGAATATGAATCACTATAAAACTCATTTTCCATCTCTATCTGTAATCTTTAAATGACTTCGGAGTATCTATCTGAATCAATCATTTACGTTAAAGACGTCCAGTCAGGTTCTGAAAGGCAGCAAGACAAAGCCGACTGTGGGCCTCAGTCCAGTTAAAGTTTAATTCAGGCTGGTCACAGGGTTTCTCAGATTCATGTAAACTGCCCGAGTATCCATGAATAAATCAAAAAACCCACAGGTTTAGAGCAACAGAGGTAGCATGAGACAAGGGAGGTCAAAACCTAGTGTGTGTCTGGACGTGTCTGTGGTCAAACCCTGAGGCTGGATGGAGCTGTGTTCACTGATCAACACAAGAGACAAACTGTCTTTTTTACATTATTTTTCAGAGATTCATGGACGACAGGATCACTCACCCCTCGGCCCTCCAGCTCCAGCTTAGTGACGGGCCACGTCTCCTCTCTCTGAGTGTAAAGCAGCATGTCCTCGTAGCTCTCCAGGAAGGCTTTGGGACTCTGAGGTAAACACAGAAACTGATCAGTTAAAGCTGTTCAGACCACATCTACAAAATGAACAAAGGATCCTAACAAGTGTTCACCTTGTTTGCCTTCACCATTAGACCTGTGATCATTTGCTTCCCAGTCTCCATGAAAAATGTGCGATGAGTTTCATCTAGCAACAGCACCTGAGAGAAAAAATGATGATTATTCATACACTATAAATAAAAAACAAGACCAATCTCGCTATTTCACTAATTAACAACCACAATTATTTCCATTTAAAGCTGCCTGTTCTGCTTTTGACCACTTGTGGTGTTATAGATCAATGCTGTGATGAGCTGCTCCTTCTACAGTTTGCATGAGGTTGTATGATTTTGTCAGTTCATGTATGTGATAACAAATGGTTGGGAGGAGAAGAAAATCCAAACTGAATGTAAACAATGGATGTTTAACAACGTAAGATAACGTCTGATGAGCTGAAACACACCTGGAATGCTTGTCTGACACAGTGTAGTTTGGCAAGGAAGTCTTGATCCCCGTTACATTCAAGTAATTCAGTCCTGGTGAAAAGAGACAGTTGTTAAAGTCACAGTTGCTATGACAACAGCTGCTTATTTACATATATAGAAGACAGTTGTTTATAGATGTGTTTCTCACTTGGTGAATCAAAGCTGAATGTTTACTCTCCTTTATCTGTGTGTTTACTTTTTACCTGTTTACTGCTCCACTATATTTTATTTATAAGAGATTTTTTTCTCAACAGCTGCCTGCTGCATCTGGAAACGATGCAGATGTGAACCAAAACAGTAAAGCTATAATATTATTTATACTGAGTTACCTCAGGGACCTGTAGGCCACTTTGGCTTCCCGGACCTGTGACAAGGCTTCTTCATAAAGAGCTGCAGGCTTAAGAGGCGGGTAGACTTCATCTAAAGACATGGCATCAAACATCTGTACAGACAAAACACACATGACACATCTGTCTGCGCAGGAAACGCTGCAGACATCATTTGAGCTGCAGAACAACCTTCCAAGTGTACTTCAATGTGTCCCTGGTACAAACACTAGAGGGAGCTAATGAGTCCGTCACTGCCCCAACGACCTAAAGAACTCACCTCTGCAGCCGAGAAGAAGGAGTCGTCCGACGCAATAGTCGTCCCGTCATTGTCTTGTCGTCGGTGGAAACTTTCCACCTGAGGCAAGATTAGAGTTCCCTCGCTCTCTGACAGGGGAACAAGACAGACAGTGAAGACAGATGTAAAATGTGTGGAGTGTTGAGGTTCATCAGCTGACGCATCTTCCTCAACCATTACCGAGCAGATCTCTCATTATTCTTCAGACTTGAGCACCATAATCCAAAGATTTCTGCCTTATTCTTAAGGTCACATATAAGGTCACATATTACTCTCACCAAAATCTGCCAGGACGCTGTCTGTTGGGATACTGCTGCCAAAATCCTCTTGTAGGTGGTACGCCCTGTCCAGCAGCGTCTCCAGCTTCTCAGCAAAGATTTTATTACGGGTTTCAATCTATAATCACAGAGAAAAAGCAATTAACAAGCCCCAAATTATTTCAATATTAAACAAACCTTATTTTATTTCAGTTATACTGTATTGGCATTGTGTTACTTCAACCGACTACATTCATATTACAATGGGTGAAATTGTTCCATGAAATTAGAGACTGAATTTGAACTGGGAAGTAAAGCAGCTGCTAACAAGGCCGCCGGTAATGATGATGACTGCTGGTTACCATGGGGAAGTCTCCACACGCCGCCCCCTGCAGAGCAAGGCTGTTGTTGCTGGAGGTCGAGTGGGTATGATGGCGAATGTTCAAGGCCTGCTCCCACTTTTGCAGAGCTTCCTCAAACAGCTCCATCCCTAGAGGAGAAAAAGGACCAACACTCAACCAAACCATCTATAAATGAGACAGAAAGTAACTGGTGTTATTTCTTTTTGAGTTTTAGTGCTGGAGCAGATTTATCATAAACTAATGGTTTTTTTTTGTTTGTTTGTTTTTTCATGACTGAGGCTTTGTGGCGTCCTCTTTAAAAATGTAAGATTATGTCACTTGGACTTGGTAATGAGGTGGAACTACATCCTGCAGACATAATACATTTCTCATTTCACACACTGATCATATGTCACATTATTATGAAATCCAGAATAATAGTATATACCAACCCATTAAATATAGATTCTCTGCATTAGCATCCTCTACTGTTCCTGACTCCTCCGCCACAGGCTCTGCTTCCCAAGGGGTGGATGGATTGACTGATGACTGATTTGGGGAACTTGGTACCCGCATCTGCGCAAAAAATCACACAGTAAAAAGACAGAATGTGAAAAATGAGGGATGTAAGCAAGAGAAAAAAGAAAGTAAAAGAAAGAGTATGGAGGATGAAACTAACAGATGCCAGGCTGTGTGAGGAACTGGAGTGTTTACTGGGAGCCAGGGAGGAGATCCCGCTCATGGTGTCGTTGCTCCTGGTGCTCGGACTCATCATCTGCCGTCCTGTGAACGGACCTGTGCAGAAAAATACAAACTAATTTTAAAACCCACACAGGAAAATCAGCATTTCAAAGTTGACAATATAAAGACATGCACCACACCTCTCTTTAATGAGGACGGTCTTCCTGTCTTTATCAGCGCCTCAGGTATTCCCACTGTCTTCTGTCCCTCCTTTCCTTGCGTCACCTGCTTCCTTTTTCTCCCGCGCCTCTTGAGCTGGTGAGCGGTGAGAGCCAGAGCTACACTGCCCAGTGCTGTGGCAAACAGCACCTTCTTCAAGCTTGGGGTGAGCTTCAACTGGGAAAATATGGACTGAAAACAGGAGATCTGATCTGTCATCGTAGCTGTTGCTCATTTTTCACTTAACAAGTCCGCCATGGATAGAGATGCAAAAATTTAACTGTGTATGCAAAGTCATTTACCTGCCCAAATGTGGAGTAGAGAAAGACCGGTATCTCCGCTACAGTCATGGCCAAAGCCTGGGCGATGGACATCCCTTCTGCTCGTTTGACTGACATCTCAGAAATCAAAATGCCTTCAGGCCACCGTCTCCCTGAGCTCCCTCACATTCACTCCGGACGACCTTTCCCCTCTGCAGAGATCAGCCAGCTCAGGGCTTGCTGATGAACCGTCTGTCCTCATTCAATCCTGAATCCTTGTGCTCCACTCCAGTCCAGTGGTTTCCAGTTGCAAGTTTTATTCCCCTACAATAGATAAGACATTAAGGACTGGACATTACCTGAATGCAAAAGCATCCCCTATTTATAGCTGCATCAAACTGCGCGGGCCGGTGCAGTGATAATGGAGACAATAGGCGCTGCTGCTGTTGATCCCAGGGCAAAATCCGGGCACAGAATTAACTTGCAAAGGTTCGTGGTTTCGACTGGGAAGATCAAGCTCGCATTAACTGTTAAGCAGCAGAGCAACTTGACATCCTGCCAGTTCACTACCTTTCTACACTGTCTGGTATGCAGCCAGTTATCCAAGCTTGCTTCACACCTACGACACATGAATAAAAGCAGGTGCGGTTTCAGCGTGACAGGCTGGCTGACTTTTCCTCTTTCTTTGGAGCAAGGCTGTCTGGTTCAGTAAAATTATTGATTAATGTGCAGAACAGGTGATTAGTTTCCAGTCAGACATGGCAAATTATTAATGATGCAGACGCTCTTAGTTAATAGTGTTGACTGTAAGGTGAATATCCAGCTAGGCAGTTAGTCAGAGGCTGTGAATGAACCCTGCCATCACTTTATCAACTTTTACCACAAAATACAGAGTACGTGTGGACTCAGTTATCGAGATTTTTTTATGAATGACAAGCCACAATCACCAAAAGACAGCAGCACGAAACAGCCTACACAGGCGGGCATGCTAACGTTAGCTGGCGCTGTTAGCTAGCCTAGCTCAGCCCGATCTGTCACTTCACATCACAGCATCAACCGGTCAACCGGACACTGGCTGTGGGGCTTTCAACTGACACCTCAGAGTCTCCGGCAGCTCTGCTTACAGCACACCGGACACACAACCAATAACATAATCCCTTACACAGGTACATACCGTGGGGATTCAAGGCGGCAGGGAAGGACGTTCCTGACAGTGAAAGCCGCACACTAGATTTTTGCTCGGAGGCGGTACTATGGAAACGTAGAAAAAGTGACATGGCCGTGAACCAATCGGGTGCGGAGCCTAGGCAACAGAATTCTTTGGCTGACCAATAGAATGCTAGGTAGGAGGGGGAAATACGTTTACCGTCCTATCACGTCGTAGATCATAGAGCGTCATTGTCCCACGGACAAGAATCAGAAAGTAAAAGCTGTCAGAAAGTTTCCCGGCGGTTCGTTTGCTTACAACACCGTTATTAGAAAAACACGAAAGACATACAAATGACGATGTTTTGTTATGATAACATTATGCGGTCAGAACTAACTAACGTTTAAATATTCACTCGACCGGCCCTTTTTTTGTTTAAAACTAACTCCTGCGATTTCGTATTGTGAGAAACTGGTTTTACGAGTGGAACCTGAAGGCAACACCGGTCCGTTAATTTCACCAGATAAACCAGAAGGGATTGTTTCCGGTTAGGGCATTTCCTTTTCAGAATAAAAGCGCAACAGTTTAACCCTAATGTGCAGTTTATAACCAGGTGCTATGTTTTTTATTCTTTACATATTTTTTTAAATAAATATATACATTTATTTCACAATAACCTGTGTATAAACAGCTTGATATCTACATGACAACAACACAAACGTTTTCTTTTCCAGAATCATGCTTGCATTTCACACGACTTTTTACATCACGATACACATTTTTATTTTACAATGCTTGTAATAATATCAAAGAAAAATTAAATGAAATGTGTTATTGAGGGAAACTCAGTGAAGCTATAAAACATTTTTTAAATGCCCCTTAAAAGTTTTTTTAAGGGGCATTTTAATGCCATAAAAATAATATAGTTCATAATAATGGCCTGAGTTTGGATAATTTCTACAGTTCTGAAAAATAGGATTGCTCGTGTGCTGATTTTACACAAATGATGAATATGATTTTTTTCTTTGTGTTTTTATTAATATTGAGCACTTTTGTTGTGAAAGCTGGACCGGAAACGCTGTCCGGGATAGAAGAACTTAGTGCTGATTCAGGGCTTAGAAATAAATCGATAATAGGTCACTGTATCAACAAACCGGTGAGATAACAGCTGCCAAGTGAACTGATTTCATAGAGTGGTTAAACCAAATGTGGTGCAGATAAGACTCAAACATTGGGCCTGTTGTCTGCTGAGGATGAACACGGAAGTTTCAAGTGACAAAGACAAGGATCTTGGATTTGAGATTTGAGAGCACTCGCCAGATCTGAGCAGAGGAGCCATTATAAATATGTAAATATGAATCCTCCACGGCTGGGCTCGTCTCTCTCGCCGCCTCCGCCTCCCGTTAACCGGCTGGAACAATGAGCAGCGCCGGGCTCTCTGGAGCAGGGCCTTGACATGAAGTCCCTGGTAAGAACAAACTCGCCTGTTATTTGATGCTGAGTGTGCATTAATATCTTATTTATTATTGTCTCCATTTCCATGTCTGATGTCTGACCCTCTGTGATCCTCTCCACAGATGCTCGGCTGGTTTTGCCTGCTCAGCCTGAGCCTCCTCCTGCTTTTTTGGTTTGGACATGTGATCACACGGGAAGAGCCATCATCGCCCCCCGTGCACAGCACCGGGCTCAGGGGCTACACGAGGATCTCCCCCGGCAAGATAGAGCAGGTGAGAGGCAGAGCTCCAGGACTCCAGGCCCCGGGGTTACACACACACCACAGGTGTGGCCCTCGGGCCCTCCAGAGGTTTTGGCTCCAGGGTGAATAAAAAGCCTAAAATCCAGATGTGATGAGGTTGAAGAGACTGGTTCAAAGCAGCTTCTTCAAACAACTGAAAACAAAGAGTAAAACTGTTCTTATAGATTAAATATGTTAGTTTCATTTTGCAAAATGCAAAAAATGGCAATTCCACACATTGTTTTTACATAAATGGTAAAATGTGTAGTTGGTCAGTCTGGCATGACATAAACTGAGACCAAGAACTTTATGTTATTAGAAAAAAACTAATGCTGACAAAGTTTTCTTTCAGGACATAATGAGCAGTTGCAGAATCGTATAATAAATCACAGTGTTATCACAATATGTTATTGCAGTATTCAGGATAAAATGTTAAATTGCAGTAATATTGTATCGTGGAGTTTATTAGTCATATTAATACAATAACAGTATCATTGTTATTGTTGTGGACAAACTACAAATCTCTGCTTTTCTGTCTTTGTCTTTGTCACCAGTTCCTGGACATGCACTGCAGCCACTGTGCCTTGGTCTCCAGCTCAGGTCAGATGCTCGGAGCTGGTGCTGGAGAAGAGATCGACAAGATCGGATGTGTTTTCCGGATGAACAACGCACCCACACAGGGATACGAGAAGGACGTAGGGAGCCGCACCAGTATCCGGGTGGTGTCCCACACCAGTGTTCCCCTGCTGGTCAAGAACGAGCGCTACTACTTCCAGCAATCAGCAGACACCACGTACGTGTTCTGGGGTCCGGACAGGAACATGAGGCAAGACGGGAAAGGACGCATCTTTAACGCGCTGCTGAAAATAGCCAAGAAGTATCCAAAGGTCCAAATTTACGCTGTGAGCAGAGAGAAGATTCAGTACTGTGACAGCATGTTTCAGAATGAGACTGGAAAGAACAGGTACAGGAGACGAAACGAGAGCTGTGACTGATGCACTCTTTGTTTTGTTTTCCATATACTTCAGTAAACCAATATCAGATGTCCACATAACAGTTATTAATTATTGATCACATCCTGTTACTGTTTACCTTCACCACTGAATCTGTGATTCAATCTGTGAAACACAATATACTAAACAAATGCAAAGTCACATTTTTTTTTATTAGTCACCACACTGTAGATTAGGGTTATTGATACACTGTGATGTTGTATTGTTCTTCAGATTTATTTGTATGTCTCTAACAGATGTTTTAAACAGATGTGTGGTCTCTCTTGCAGAATGAAGACGGGGGCATTTCTCAGCACTGGATTTTTCACGATGATCCTGGCAATAGACATGTGTGACACCATCCATGTCTACGGGATGATCGATGACAACTACTGCAGGTAACACATTGACAGTTTAGCTTGTGATTTATCCTTAAGCTCCATCTTTTTGTATACGGGTCAATGATGTGATGAAACCCAGTGTCAAGTGGTGTAAAAAGTATTTTACCATAAAAATCTGACCGTATAACTGTAAAATCAATCTGGACTCAAATGTAGGAGTACACTTAAATCTACTGTAGGTGGATAAAATATTTAATATTTATCCTCCTTTTGTGGTTACACTATGTGACATTTTCAGGACATTGAATCTTACTTTCATTAAAAAATGGTTCAAATGACGTAAAACCAACATGAACACAAAATGTACATTTTAACAAATACAATGTTTTATTTAAAGATTATTCTGAATTGCTCATCTTGCTAACCTTTATTTGTCACTGACCCATATACCCATGTATTTAATTCAGTATGTTATGTAATCTTTCCCTGTATGTGGTGACAGTCGGGCCAATCACAGCGTCGTACCTTACCACTACTACGAGCAAAACCGGATCAATGAGTGCAGGATGTACAAAGTCCACGAGCACACACAACGTGGGGGCCATCGCTTCATCACAGAAAAGGCCATCTACGCCAAGTGGGCAACGCGACACAAAATAGAGTTCAAACATCCGTCTTGGAGCCTCTGAGGATTTTTAATGTTGCTGGAGCAGGAACTTTATCGAGTCTGTTACTGATGGACTCCAACTTTCATTTGATATCACACTTTTCATTTTTTATTTTTCTAGTCCAACATGTTTTTTATCCACTTACGTGATGTGCTGCTGGCTCATGGTGAGAGAAATATCCACCACCACGGATATAAAATAACACATTTCATGTCTGATTATCCTCAGATAGTCAAATCTACCAGCATTCAAGTGGTAACAGGTGTTAATTTACCACCAGTGTTGATACTGACAGAACATAACAAACCACTAAACTCGACACTAGACCAGTTTATACCAAAGCTGAAACTTTTTAATTTTTCATGAAACTTGTGCCTTTCAGCCTCATCGGGCCTCATTTTTCATTGTGCAATTCCAGCCGGTGTGATATTAAAGCTGCGATATGCACCTTCACTCCATGAGACAGAAAGTTACTGGAACTAATTATTATTCCCATCCTCATTATTCTGGTGTTTATTTATTTTTATTTTAACAGTTAATTCTTTAGTGTTTTTGACAGAAAATACCAAACTAAATGTCCAGTATTATAATTTACACATTCAACAGACGACAGACGAGCATGCTGGATACAAATGCACATTCAGGCTTTTACTTTACTCTCCATTAACTACTTCCTGTCGGATGCTGTAGCTAGAAGCTCTTTACTTGCACTTACAGCGACCTGTTACAGTGTTTTAAGTGCTTGAAGTGGTTGTTAGCTTTGTTATAGGCTCATTTCTAATGCATTGTGATGTGTTCACCTGTTTCCTCAGTGCCATTTGGCCCAGACAGTGTGTTACTGTACATGTGGCCCCCTGGTGGTTTAACACGATGGACCCCTGCGTGTCATTGTTTCTATTTAGGTCCATCATACACACATAGACTTATTAAACCACTGTCTCACTCACATTTGGGTGATAATAACCATTAACAACTCAATCACACATCAGACAGTATTAAAGCAGGACTTCCACTTTTCAGACATCGACTGTTTCCCCCACCTGTTTACAATGAAAACTATAGTGCTGCCTTTTTTTTAGTTGCATAGTGCTTATTTTGTGACTAATTCCAAAGACTGTAATAGTATTTGCACTACTGCGCAATCTACTGTGTCAAAGTATTTTACTGCGTCTAGGTTTCAAACATGACCTGTTGTGATTCAAGTGTGTTGTTTTAATGACTTTTCTTGGAGAGGATGTTCATGTGGTGAAACTGTGCTGAGTGACAACTTGAATCTGAACTTGAACCACTGGTCACTGTGGCCGGTGTGAGTGTGAATAAACATGCTGTCAAATGAATAAACTCCCCTGGTGTGTGTGTGGGTGTGTGTGTGAACTGGGAAATCACAACAATGCTTTAGTTTGTGTGGATTCAGAGACACAGATTACAGATGTTTTCACTCACTGAGATCTCTGAGGAGTGTCTTCATGTAGAAACTGTTCTTCATTGACGATGGTCTCTCCCTGGTTTACCTAAGTTGCCTTCAAAAAAAAAGAAAAAGAAAAGGTTCAGCTGCTAAAAACTAATGGGGAACAAAGGTATTTGCATGTAAGGGTCCTTTTTATGTCACACATGATCGAATGAACAAGAGACAGAGAGAAGCCAGATGTGTTGGTGATCAAAGACGTGAGAAGGTGTTGTGTTGTTGTGGAAAGGTAGCGTTGTAATACAAGTGGATGGCATTACACTGAGGAGAAAGATCAATGGGTCAAACCAGTGGGGTGTGTCTCACTTCACTACACCAAATGAGTTTTTTCTTCCACAGGCCACTGTGACAAAAGAAGAAAAAAAAACAAAGATTATAATCAGATGGAAAAATAAAATAAGCAACGAATAGAAATAATCATTTAAATTTTGGGGGTGAGACTTGATCAGCCCACTTCTTCTTCATCATCCTCATCCTCATCGTCATCAGCGCTGCAGCGGCGAACGTGCTGATGACGTCACGGGAGCGATGGTGCAGGAAGATGGGGGACGACTCGGAGCAGCGAAACCGCCAAGGCTGTGAAACGGTAAATCACCGTGTTAATGCAGCTGGCAGGTCTCACGTCCTGACGGCTTAGTGTCTTCATCTGATGTTGTGAGTCCGTGTGTGAGTGTGACTTGTTTTATTTTCTCTAAATATTGTCCGTGAAGGTGCGTCAACAGTGGACGGCCGGAGTAGAGCTGTTTTTTTTTTTTTTTACTAAATGATAATAATAATGTTACCTTGAATGTGTACGGTGTTAGTTAGATATGATATAACATCTGTCCAGTCAGGCTGTGACGCTGCAGTAAACGTGTATGTGATATTTATCTGCACACCCTGTGTTGTTGACATCTCGTTGTGCTGCTGCTTATTTACATGTGAGATGAACTGGACCCTGAATGCACCATTTCATTTTGAACCTGAGCTTTGAGTTTTTTTGTTTGTTTGTTTGTTTTTTCTTTCTTTCTGTGTTTGTCTGTCTGTTTATCTCTGTTCCGGTGCTCGGGCCTGATCAGAAAGCATGGGGCTCCGGCTCAGTGGCAAGGTAGGATTGAGCATGCAGGGTGTGGTGTCCTTCATCATAAATACTATTACATGTTTATATTCTCATTTCACATCATAAACAACCAATGAATCTGGTGATTAATATCTTTCTCTTGAGTAATTAAGTTTGTAAAGTGTCATTAACAGACAGGGGGAACCCCAGAGCCCAAAGTGACTTCTTCATCTTGATTGTTTGGTCCATCCCAAAATACACACAGCAAAACTGATCAATTTAAAAGAAAAGGGCAAAGAAATATTTCATCCCAGTTTTTGGGAGCTTGACAGTCACTGATAATGTATCAATCAAAACCAAAGCCCCCCACCCCACGAGATATTGGTTTGCAGCCTCAAAGCAACAATGTGCTGTGACTGAGGTTTGCTGTAGTGTGTAATAGGAGGACTAAGCGACAAACGAGCAACATTTACACAATAAAAATGCTAATTTCAACAGACATCAACCACAAATGATGCTGATGTTTGAACCACAAATGAGTGCACGTACACACACATGCAGACACACTCACACACTGTCCTCACTGTTTGAAAGAGTGAGCCAAACTCTTCCATCACATTCCTTCCACACATAAAATCCTGTGAGAAACCATTGATGGTTGGTGACAAACATGCATCACATCACATCTCCATTCATCTGCATGTTATCCCCCAAACAAAAGTGGACCAGCTGCACAGTGTTGCCCCGAGGAAACGAACGAAATCCACAGTTTTAGTATAAAAATTTCATAAAACTTGTTGAATATGCTTCTTCACATATGCATGTGCATTCACAATAGTTTTTCTACATTGTTAAAAATGTGAACACAAAGACAGTCAAACCCACTTCCACCTCACATTTCATTAGTCACAGACTTGTCATGTTACTTTCTAAGTTATAAGTCATTAAAAAGAGGGCAACACCACGCCATAGAGGGTTAAATTAAATGTCCCATTGTTCACTGCTGTTTACTGTCGCAGGGCCAACAGAGCCACAGGATGGTGATCTTCCTGGCCATCTTCATCCTGATGACACTCCTCTTCCTGTACGGCTCCAACAATGTCAACGACGCCATCTACGCTCCTTTTCACGTGGCCTCGAATCATCCTCTGAAGATCACAGACCTGAAGAAGTGGGGAGGCATAGACGGTTATGTGGCATTTTACGGCAACAAGGTACTGGAGTGTTACACACTGACTGTGTCTGTCATTTTGTTTTGTTTAATGCTGATAGATCAAGTATAGAATAGAATAGAAAATAATTTTTTGTCCATCATTTGCTTACAGGTACAGAAAAACACAACATATCACATCCAAACAAAATCACACATACACAAAATAGACAATAGAAGCTACATTTAAAAAATGAGCATGGACATGAAGGCTGAGTTGGGATTAGCAGAAAGAATCAGTAGATGTAAAGTGCAGTGTGCTGAGGCGCTACGTTGGCTGCATATCTAATGTGTTTTTATGTCCAATATGTTGAAAAAAAAGTTTGGTCATACAGGTGATCATGTGCTGAAATGCGGTTTTAATAAAGCAAAATGATAAGTATTCAAAAACAGTGTGAACAGCCTTAGGACCAGTAACAGCTGATGTCTGTTATTCATCCAGCACCATTTAACTCATGTTATCCGTTGTTCTCAGAGCATGAACCTGCACTGTCGCAGCTGTGCACTGGTGACCAGCTCTAGTCACGTCCTGGGGACTCAGGCGGGGGACGAGATCGACCACGCGGAGTGCGTGATCCGCATGAACGACGCCCCGACGCTGGGCTACGAGACCGACGTAGGCAGCCGGACGTCTCTGAGAGTCGTGGCCCACTCCAGCGTGTTCAGGGTCGTCCGAAGGCCCAACGAGTTCCTGCACCGCACCGACAGCAACCCCGTGATCATCTTCTGGGGACCCCCGAACAAGATCGGGAAGGACTCTAAAGGAACTCTGTACAGACTGATCCAGAGAGTCAGCATGAGCTACACCAACTTCTCTTTTTTCAGCATCACATCGAGCAAGATGCGAAAGTTCGACAGCCTGTTTCACAAGGAGACCGGGCGAGACAGGTGAGTAGGTGATGGATCACTCGGCTGTGATTATCTGTTCACCCTGACACTGGTATAATGTCATGCTCACATCCTGTTTCCTAACCGCTTGTGTGCTTGTTTTTTCCTGCTCAGACAAAAGTCTCATTCATGGTTGAGCACAGGCTGGTTCACAATGGTCATAGCCATTGAAATATGCGATAATATCAAAGTGTATGGGATGGTTCCCACCAATTACTGCGGGTGAGTACGATGGCACGTTGACTCTAAAACTCAAACGACCCGTTGTTTTGCGTCAGTGAAGTAATAAAACTCAACTTTGTTCTTTTTCCAGGAAAAAACCAGGAACCAAGAAGTTGCCGTATCACTACTACAAACCCAGGGGGGTCGACGAATGTGTCACGTACATACAGAACGAAGGCAGCAGGAGAGGATACCACCATCGCTTTATTACAGAGAAACAGGTGTTTGCACGTTGGGCGAAACAGTACAACATCACCTTCACTAATCCCAAATGGTCATAAGACTAAAAAAAAAAAGAGAGAGAGAGAGAGAGGTTCCCTCTGCACTCACAGAAGCCTGAGCCACAACTATGGGCTGGATTTCATTGTGTCAACTTCTGCCTTTATATAGCCACATGATGAATGACAGCTACTCATTGGAGCACGGTGGTACCTTTTTCTTTTCTTTTCTTTTTTTTATAAACCTCTAAATTGATACCAAAAATCAACTTCTTCTTTGCATCTTAGCTTGAGGAGTAAAGGTGCGCTCCATTTACGTTGGAAGTCGGAATGACGTCACCTCCGATTTGAGCACTTTCCAGTCGAAAACAAAACACGGAAGTCGGAAAAATGGATAATTAATATAATAAAATATAACATAACCAAAATATAAAGATTTCGTACTTAAATGTTAGGTTTTAATGCAAACAGTTTATAATGTTTTTTTTAAAGGGCCTTACAACAGAAACATGTAACAAGCCGTTAGCCACTGCTAGCCATTGTTAGCAATACTATTTTGATGGCAACGCTCTAGGCATTTTTTACACCCACAACAATAAAAAATGTTCAATCGCTGGTGGGATTTAATAAAAATAATAACTTTATTTATATAGCATCTTTAACAACATGAGCTTACAAAGAACCACAGAAGAAGAATCACAAACAAGGACCATAAAACCATAATGGACAAACCGCCCAAGTAACGCAGGCAGTAAGAGACCAGGAGGAGCCAAATGACAGTGTCCGATGCATTAAAATAAAACTGAGATAAAATAAGAGTGAAGGGGAAATATAAGGTTTATAAGATACTTCAGACAGTGAGCTCAGGATGGAGGACTAGGACGGGGAATAAAAAATGATAGAAATCAATAAAAAGGCGACATCCCATCACAAAAGTCTGTAAAAGTGAGTTTTAGGACGTGACTTAAAAGATGTCATTGAGCCTCATCTCCTTTGGCAGGTCCGGCTTTCTGGCTCGGAGCTTGGAAATTCCGACTTCCGGGTCCAACTGGAACGCACCATAAAAATATTTCCACATTTAAAGCTACAGTGCACAACATCGGTCGACCCCTAGAGGAATTCCATGTAATTACAAAAACACCGCCCGGCGCTTCCATGTCGTCTGTGGCAGTACGGGCTGCAGTCAC
>OMNW01009935.1:16207-30500 GCA_900303245.1 Selene dorsalis | reverse complement strand
ATCTGTAGAAATAAACCTGGCTTTCATTCATATTGTTTTATATTCTTATAATATTTTAAAATATATTTTTACTATTTATTTAATACAAATTTGAGGTTGACCAGTAATTCTTGGAATGAAAAGCAATAAGCTAGGGAGGGATAAAGAGATATGGGAAGATAAATGGAAACTGTCAGATGGTGTGAGGGAGGAGGAGATGCGAGGAAAGATAGCAAACGGGGAGGGAGGGGGATCGATCATGAGAGAAATTGAGAGAGGGAGGAAGATTCTGCAAGAGGAGAGAAGAGGAGGGTGGGAGGATGTCAGCCAGAGAGGCCGTCTATATTAGACAGAAAACGGTTCCCTTGGCTTTAACTGCTACAAGCTAACACCACCATCCCATCCATGTCTGCCTCAGCAGACGCACATGTGTGAATCCTCAGAGATACAAACATCCAGCTCAGTGTATGGCCACATTTCATTTAAGACCACTTCAGCACGTGGAGTCGCATGTGAAGAGACATGATATACATAAATCTACTCTTTGACTGCTCCCTGTTATCTTGGAAGAACGCATACACTAGTGAACACACACACACAAAAAATCCTGAGCACACACTGACACATGCGTATTGGATTTGAGCTCTGGAACGTGTGAAATCTGATTACACAATTACATAATGACTCAGCAATGGGCCATTTAAAAAGACCATTAGCTATCAGGCGAGGACGTGGATGTGAGAATGGATGAAGCAGCCCATTGCCTCACTCCTTCAAAGATCTCCCATGGGTGTTTCCATATATGGAGATGCTGCAGCTACTTGTGGTAAAACAAGCCATGTTTTGTAGATTCAGGTGAAACTGAAACAATAATATTTGATTCATAAATCTCTCATGACCGGTAAAAGATCATTTGAATAACAAATCCATTCAAACTAAACCACTAGGAAGGATCCTCGTATTGTT
Source organism: Selene dorsalis (assembly GCA_900303245.1). Classification (NCBI taxonomy): domain Eukaryota; kingdom Metazoa; phylum Chordata; class Actinopteri; order Carangiformes; family Carangidae; genus Selene; species Selene dorsalis. Next base: position 29,555 of record OMNW01009935.1, on the reverse strand, counting down.
ATCAGACTAACCGGCCACCGTTCATCATACACACGAGCCTAAAAAAAAAAAAAAATGACAAAAGTCTGTTTTGGTTCTCCTTCTGTCTTTAAGAAAAATGTTTTCATAGAGATGCAAGAATGAGTGTGGGAGCGATCTGGCGCGCTGACTGTACGAAGAGAACGACGTGGCACAGACAAGACGGAGTGAGCGCTTCTCTGCTTAATAGCTGCCACAGAGCCTGCTGGAGAGAGCTGGGAGCTTCATTAAGCCTTTAAACCCTGCAGAGTCCTTTAAGTCATCACGTCACCGGCCGCTGCCTCCTCAGAGAAGGCCTGAGGTAAGACTGGAAAGATAAAGCCCTGAATTGAGATTCCTCAAAGCTTTTAGAGTAACTCAACTATCACCGGCCTCTTGAAATGTTAACAGCTCCTGTCTGAACGGATATACAGACAACTGTATCAGCAGAAGCGAAGCTGCTTCCATGACTCGTGCCTTGAAATTCGGCTGTTTAACAGTTCTGTTATGTCATTTGTCAACACTGTTTTCATTCTGTAGAGATTCTCGACACGGGAATAACAGATCTATACATCTGTTGTGTGACACATATTGAGATGGAGAATCAATTGTACAGTAGGGGATATTTTTTCGTCCGAGCCTCAGGATAAGCATGCTGTTTTGGTTGGATGGTAATTTGTCATTTAAGGATGTTGTGGTGTTAAACTAGGTCTGGGTACAAACAGAGCTGAATCTAGGCCACAAATACGACGGCCCTGAGAGTTCACAGGAAGTGTTTCCAGGGGGATTCGAATAAAGGATGGACCTGGCTAGGACCTTATGTTCCATGATCAACTACTAACTACGATGACGTTTGAGCTTTCTTTAGCAGTTTTGTTTGTTTGCATGTGTCGTGATTGTTTTTTTTCCTGCAGCGCATGTGTTGTCAAATTGATGACGATGTTTTCTGAATGTGCAGCATGCTTCTGTATTAGTATGTGTTTTCTTAAATTGCAGGGCCTTGAGCTACCAAAAAATGTAAATAATTAATTCAATTTTGGAGATCAGCATTTCAATTAAACTAACTGAGAAAAATCAGCTGACTATTAACATTCATTTCAAGAATCCACACTGAGAAAACTTTGTATTACGCATGTGCAATAAAAGGGTGCACTACACAATGTTATGTTGAAAAACAGAAATAACTCCCACTGGAAATGTTGATCATACATTTGGTGAAATTATAGCAACTACATTTTTAACCATAAATGAGCAAAACTATTAAAGATTATAACCAACTACGTGTCAGATCCCTTCATTGTGTAAAAGGAGAGCCATTACCCACAACATTTCACAACACGTCACTGTTCTGCATGAATGGTTCTTCCTGCCAAGTTCACCTTGCTGGCAAATACCGAAAACAACATGGGAATCACCTGAAAATTGGGTGCAGCGTGCTGAAACTGTTATTGACCCTGACTTTGTTTCAGCTTGAGCTATAAACCTGTGTGAAGCTGAAAGGAATTAATACCTTGATAGTTTCTAGGCCAGTACACGCCAGAGGTCATTAATTTCACTCATAAAGCAGGTCAAATCTTAACACCACTTCAGGTGTACAAGGAAGTGCTTTTAAAAAAAGTAAACATTTCAACTTTAATAGGGTATGTGGAGAGTCCCCCCCCCCCACAAAAAAAAGCAGTGGGTATGCTGAAGTGCACGGATGAGAGTGTTTACGAAGCCAAGAAGGCTAATGAATCTAAATTATTTACTGTGCTGCTTTGGTTTGGATAAGAACTCTGGGTCCTCCGCCTCTAGGGAGACCCTGTGCCAGTCTGTGTTAGGGTTCAGTATGCCATTTCCCTTTCTTGCGAACCTACACACAAACACACACACATTCCAAGAGACTACTACAACTGGGTAAGGGAATAGAGCCATCCAAGCAGGGGGCAGCTTCATTACTTGAAGGGCTGAGGATCCCCTGTCTTTGGAGCAGAAGCACTGTCAGTGAGCGAAAACTGTTCAACTCTACTCAACTCTTTTGAGGAAGTGCACTTTCATTTAGGTCCATGGCCTTCTGGGCTTGTCAGTAACAAAATATGCATGTATCGATTATATGAGTCTGTGTATTTTACTCTTTTTCCCTTGTACTCAAAACTCTAATAAAGCTGGCTAGGCATTACAAGAGGCTCCTGTGTGGGCAGCTCTGAAAGGATCACTCGTAAGCCTGCCAAAGAGGACAGCGGCCCTTTGATCTAAGCAGCCTTCTGTACATGTGCATGTGTGTGTCTGTGTGTGTGTGTGTGTCTAGCGGGGCCAAGTGAGTTCTCTCATCTGGCCAAAGCAGAGTATGTGCACCCAAAGCATGACCTGACCCCTTCAAAGTCAAACTGTCCTCTGCAGTGTCTAAGGATCTGGCAAGATGCATCATGGCAACTCTTCAACTTAACAGCCTCTTTCCATCATTCTCCTGCTTCCCTAATCATGCTGAGTGCTGAGTACCTCATCTGCCGCTCCTGTTAAAGACACAGCGCGCTTTATTGGCCGCTCATGTGCTTAATATTGAGGTTATTGCCGTAACAGTGCGGCGCTCTTACTGAGAAACTGAGCAATAAAACGGAGTTTAGATACTGGACTTCCTGTATCAAAGGCCACTATACATACAGACAAAAAGGCCTTTGGTGTGACTGAAGTCTACATTTGTGGCAGCTGCGCCTGAGAGTCAGCCAGCGAGTCAGCTGAGGCGGGCCCTATCTCCACTATCTGAGCAGGACAACCATTCAGAGTCAGCTCAACATGTGTCAGCACGGTAACCCTCGCAGCCCCCCTATCCCCACCCCCCTCGCTCCACTTCCTCCCCGGCAGACGTGCCTGACATTCTAGAGGAGCCAGCGTACATTCCTCACATGCCTCGCTTGTGTAAGGAAATGGCAGAGGAGCAGGCCAGACATGTCACAGGGCCATCAGCTCCGCTTTCCCATTTACAGCGCATGTAGCACGCGTGTGTGCTCTTCGGTGTCCTTTCCCCGCGTGGCTAAATGAGAATTAGGTCTTTTGTGCAGACTGCGGCCTCGGAGCCGAGCGGCGTTATTGGCTGCGAAGGGCTGGAGAGAGAGCTCAGGTGACCACAGTTAAGCTGTCTCACATGGGATCTGGAGGCGTCGCCCTCGGAGGGGCATCAGGGCTTCTTTAGCCCGCCTGTAGCAACTGCTGCTGCTGCTGCTGCTGCTGGTTGAGCTCAGCTGACTGCACAGACTCATGTAGGATTTATTTGTTTTTTTTCCTGGATGCACATCCATCCACATGAGCCCCCTGTGTGCATGCTCACGCAGCCTGCCATATGATGCTCACTAAAATGAAATGAAATCATTCTAGCGGTACCTCGAGCAACCCAGTATATCAAGAGCACAGTAGGTCACGGAGCACATGTGACTGTGAACGTGAACAGAAGCACATGTGGCCGTTTCAGCTTTGTATTGAGTGACCTCTAGTTCAACAGCCTCTCGCGACAGGAAGCGACAGAGTGTTAGTGTCTCTGTTTGAGTGTGTGTTTTTTTCTTCTTCCAAACTTCAGACCAAAAAAGTGTTTTCCCTCAGCCCCTCAGTAGACACTCAGTTTCACACACACCCCCCCTCCCCTCTCATTTCACTTTCCTCAGCATAGCAATAGCAAAAGTGGTGGAGGCAGTGGCGTGGTGAAGAAAAGGGCTTCCTGAGCTTTGGAGCAGCACGTTAACCCAGCTTGGCAGGCAGTTAGTTAGTGTGACAGAAGCCGCGCTGGATGCCAATAGGACAGGCGCTGTGCAGCATCTCAATGACCAGAACTCACTGAGTCCACAGAGAGGGTTTATGGTGCTCCCAGCCATACCGCTCCCACCCCTACTCTCCATCCAACCACAAAGGCATTCAGCCTTTTCATTAGGATGATAATGGGGCAAAAGCCGGAAAGGGCCCCATGTCTGAGCACCATAAGTTGTGGTGATGGCTTTGTAGCGATGTCATGCATGTCCATGGGAGCACTGTGTGCTGCTATGGTCCAACAAAGACAGTCAAGGCCAAAAGAAACAAACAAAGCAAAACAAAAATACAGAGACAAAACGCAGACCTGGACGTATGGATTCAAGGTAGTCCTCTGGACCATGACCCCACTCTGACCCATTCATTTCATGCTACTACAGTTAAACCACTGGGAAGCTGGGAGGACCTTTAATAACATTCCTCTAAACTGCTGCAGTCATCAGCAAATGTCTAGCGCTGTACTCATCTCCCTTGACAGTATTCAAAAACAATGTATGGAAATAATATCAGGGGGATAATTGCTACGTTGCTCTGTTAGTGCAGTGTCATGATATACACCTTGCATGAATGCACCTGTCTTCTATGATACAGGTTGACAACCTGTTACAAACACCAAAACACCAAGAACGTGCAGTCAAAGCTGTGCAGTGCACAAAGAAAAAGGCCTCAACAGGTCCCAGAGCAAGTAGAGACCTGATCATGGGATGATGTGAGTGTATCTGAACGCATCATTTCACTTACCTGCATAGAAACGTAACAAGGAGCCAATTTCTGTGTTAAGCCCTTCCTCTTGAACTCTCCAGGGGTCCTTAAATCCAAGCTTAAAGAGAAAGTCATTCTGGATCTGCAGAGGCCTCTCATCTGGGCTAAGCCTCCTGACAGCTTCACCATGCAGCTGCACATACAGTGTGGGGCTGGAATCACAGGAATTTCCATTGAGGTCTACTGCCAGCCCCGATTTTGCAGCACCTTGGCCATAATCCGGATCTTGGTTGTCAGGTGTATTACCTGTAGAACAGGCTCTTGACAATGAGCCGGCACTGCTGCTGGGTGGCAGGCTGCCCAGACTGTGTGAATTCAGTCTGCTATCTGGCCCCATGTTGTTTGTCATGTCATTTATATGTCCCATGCTGCACTGCTCGTAGCTGGCGGTGCCAGCAGCGATGCCATTGCTGTGATGCTGAGAGATGGGGTCCATGCTCGTGCCCGACGCAGGACAGTCGAGCTCCAGTTCGTCCGACGAGCTGCCATATATGTCGTGGCCCTCCGTGGCACTGTCAAACGTGGGGCTGAGGATGGATGCCTCTGTGCCCAGGATCATGTCATCACTGAGAGAGTCCCTGTGCTCGCTGAGCCGGGCCCCGGAGCTCAGGTCATCGAAAGCACTGCTCTCCACATCCGAGCCAGAATTTAATCCATAGCTGTCCACACCGTTCCTGTGCTCTGAGTCATCATCATTGGGGGTATCCATGTTAGAGTTAGAATTTAAATCTGACAGCGAGCAGGTTATGTTGTCTTGTGACTCTGATTCAGGGGTGAAAAGTTTTCCATCAACGTCCTGTTGCTTTTGCCTCTCATCTGCATTCTCCATGAGCAGCAGTCTCAACCTGTCGCTTGGATGGTCCCGTAATTCACTCGCTTCCAGCGGGGTCAGGTGGTTGCATTTTATACTAGAATCTTCAATCACCTTGCATGGGTTATCGTTATATTCATACTTCACATTGCAGTTGCCATTTTGGTCAGTCTTGGGGCTATCTTTACAAAAAATGCGCATAACGGAGCTCGACTTACTGCAGAGTTTACTCAGACGGAGCGCCACCTCGCCGGCTGTGGTGTCCATAGTGCAAAGGACCGGCCTGGGATATGAGGGCGTCAGTCTGTCGTGGACGTGTATGGAGCCCCGGTGGAGATCGGCTCTCACCCACTCGCGATCCGCGGACTGCAGCTGCATGTTCTGTCGGTGCTTCAGCAGGGTCTTCCGATCCAGACTCCGGGTGTGTAAAGACGCAGAGGACAGGGCCGAGTTCATCTTGGCGCCGCAGGCGGCGGTGACAGCTGAGGCGGCGGTGGCTGCAGCTGCGGCGGAGAGGTTCCTCTTCAGGCGCCTCCGTCTCAACAGGAGAGAGCTGGAGTTGCTGGATGAGCCCCGGCCATTAGACGCCACAGTTCGGTTTGACGCACTAAATCCCGCCGTAGAGCCGGAATGAGAAAGACTAGTCCCGTTCTTCGCCTCTACCCGGGAGGGCGCCGAGTGTCCACCACCATCATCCGCTGGAGTCCCCCGGGCGACAGACAGTCCGTTGGGCTTCTTCGTTAACTTGGTCGCGCCTCCATCCGACGCGCCATCCTCAGCGACAGCCTGCACACTTTCCATCTCTGCCAATGAAAAGTCCCCCACTCTAAATAAATAACGGTGCGCACTTGGTTACACCTACAACCTCTACATTTAAAAGCCTGAATACGTGCCCGCCGTGCTAAACGTCCGCCGACTGGGCGGTGAAGCTGACTTATTCCACTAGTAGTCATTCACTTCTTGCCTTCCTTTCCCTGCCGGAGTCTCCCTCGCTGCTCCAAAAAAAAAGAAAAAAAGAAAAAGAAAAAAACATTTTACCGATAAAAATTCGCTGGGAAGAGGAGGCAGGGCGTGCAGGCACTGAGCGGGGCGGAGACGTGACAGCGCGTCCCATTTGGACCGAAATACAGTGCTAGAATATGAAATGAACGTCGGCCGACCTCCTACGCAAATACCGACTAATATATATTCATGAGGAAGACACAAGATGGGGTCGCTAACAACAACGCAGTGGATTGTGGGAAGTGTATTCTTGCTAACCAGCGCCGCGACGCCGCCGCATTCCAGAAAGAACCGATGTCATAACTACATTTCCCGTGAAGCCGTTCTTCGGTTCCAGACCAGTGAGGCGGTGAACAGATGAGAGGAGTAAACATAGCTCGTATAAAATGTTTGGAGTGCCGCTACAGACGTACGTCCTCTTATCTGCTGCGCTGTTGTCTCTGCGCGTTAGCGTTGTGCTAAACTGTCAAGAAAACTGTCACCTCGGTCCATTGAGCTGTCCGTTTAGCCAGAACCAGCTGTCAACTGTTGAATATATCAACTTTTACCGTCAACTTAATTGGATTCAATTAATAATTAGTTTCGCTTTGTTTAGTTATTCTATTAATAGAGTCTTTCAAATTCCGTTGTATGGAAAAATTAAGCTTCCCTGTGGGTCCAATTATTTTAGACTAGTGGTGACGAGGCAAATAACTTCAGCACCATCTCATCAAGACGCCATTTCAGACAAGGCCATAGTACAGGCCGGCTCAGTGCCCGCGCTCGCATTCTCGTGCATATCGCGCCATCTAGTGGTGGACGGCGCGAGGCTTGGGCCAAACTTTTCCCTGCTGAGGGCAGAGGAAGGTGGGTTGCGGGTGTTTCCAGGTCACCCCTTTTTCTAAATGTGGTGAAGGTAACGGGGGTGTGCTATTATTGTACGTGCAAATCCAGTTTCACTGTCTAATGCATGCATGGTTTCGTTTCATTCCTTTTAACGTTAAGTTTAGAGTGTGTGCAAAAATGGTTGCACCTTTGCAAATGTGGAGACAAAAATTAACCATAAGGAAAGGCTGTGTTACAATGGATGTATGAGGCTTTGATTTTTAAGTTATAGTTTTAATCCTCATTGGTTAAAGTAAAATAATGGCTAATGCTGTTTTTTCCTTTAACACATTATCCAGAACCTTTGTTAAGCCTGTTAAATATGGTGCTGTCACAGTTTGCTCTTGTTTAAAAAACAACTTTGTTTTCCAATTTCAAAAATAATACCAACCTCAGCTTTTGCATGTACATTTGGCAGGATTTTATCAAGGTGGCAAGGTTACATTTTTAAGAGTGAAGGGTCAATAAATGTGGCCCACATAATCTTGTATTAAATTTTGCTCTGTGATGCACATTGAACTCTTATTTCATGCCAGTGAATTTATTATGAATGTAACTTGAACCAACATGTCCCTTATGCATTGCAGAGGGAATTCTTTCAGGTGCACATATTTCACATCCTTTGTATAATGGCCAGCCTATATTTATGTATTATTTTATTTTGAAAGATGACTGTACTTGAGATAGTAAAGTAGTATGTTTAAATTAATTTGATTATTATTTGATTATGAAGGCAACATTCGACTCAACAAGCTAGTTAAAACCATGCAAGGTCTATTTTCTACTCTCACATTTACAGACTCTTATCTTTAATATCTAAATGGCTAAACTGTGTAACTTATTTGCAGTCAGTGCCATGTCGTTCTTGGTTTAAAATGGGACATTTGTTCTTCCAAGACCCAGCGTCTACAGAATGTGTGCCAATCAAGTATCTATGAGGAATTCCCTGATGGTAATAGCGCTCACTCAATTTATTAAGGTTCAAGTACAGACCGCAGTCTATTTAAGAATAATTCTATCACAAGTAAATGTGAATATAATAAAAACAGAGAATAAAGTACTGAATCCACAGTGAGTAGATAATAAAAAATGTTATTTTTGGCAATGAGCTCGGGGGCAGCGCTGAATTTGTAAGAGGTACAAATACTTTATGAATAGCTCTGTTGCAACACACAGTAGTTTATGTTACCTCAAATTAAATTATTAATGTATGGATAGTGACCTGTTTGTTTTAGTTTGAAGAATATATCCCCAAATGTATACAGCTGAACATTCGAGACCAAAACTGGGAAATTTGCTTTGAAATAATGCATACAATACAAATGCATTCAGAGATGGGATTTAATTGGCATGATGTATCCTTTACATGGCATTCTGTATTTCAAAAATGAAAAAAAGAACACTTTCAAATTTAGACATTTGCTCCACTGACATGTTAAAGGAAACAGATTATTGCTGAATTCATGTTCCTTGATTCCAGCAAAATGGAAAACCTCATGCTCAGCCCAGTGGCTCAGGTTGTTTCTTAGAGCTGAAAATGAGAACTGGTGTGTATTTTGTGTAAATTCATTCCTATTATGTTCTATTATACTGAATCTATGGATGAAAAGAAAAATCAAATAATGGCATGATGATGCTGGAATCACACAGAAGCTGGTACGAAGACAAAAAGTACCCTATATTTCAAAGTCTCTGAGATTAGATGACCCAAGAAAATTTGATTAGAAAAAAAAAGTGCAGGAATGTGACATGACTGACCTGTGCTCCGATTTAGGAGAGAGCTGCTCAAAACTGTAACAAAACTCCAGTTATCTCACATATAAACCATAAAGTGCAAAACAATTGTCTTTGTTCTCAGTTCCAAGCTTGCACTCAATCATCTAGCCATCACTGGTTGAGGCCTTGAAATGAAGGGAGAACACGTTTTCCTTTTGCAGACAGATGCATCATCGTAGGCGGCCAACAGTGTTTCACCTCTCCTACTGTTCTTTATCTGATGAACAATTTCATATTGCAACTTTAAAAGTAAGACAGGTAAAAAATAATAAAAATATTCTGTGTACATAAAGCTTATGAGCATTGGAGTACTGGTGTAGGATCAGTGATCAGGTAACAAGACCATTGAAGTGAAGAAACAAACTGGTCACAGATCAGAGATCTTAACACTATTTTACACACTTTGGCCCTGACCTTGAAACAGAGACCATTGTAAAGCCAAACTCTTAACAGTGCAAAGAGGTTTTGCAATAAAAATGTAAAAATCCTGACTTGTTGAATCCACTAAACTCAACACTTGCGTTTTGTTTTAGTTTTTTAACCAGAGGATGTGATCAGATGTGATCAGGATGTGACAGATCTAAATTCATTTGTCCAAATGTGTTGGTGATCTGTTGAACAGGCAGGTTTTTTTACTTAGGTGGATCAGTCAAGAAAAATGCAGTCCTCCTGAATAAAGCTTTCCTAAAGTCAAACATAAAAGAAAATTAAAACCCTGAAGTGAGGCGTAGTGTATATGCACAATAAAAAAAATGGTGGGGGTACACCTGCAGTTTAACCTTTTCTCTACAAACAACAGATATTGCTTGATCAGAAACGTAATATGATGCGAGTAAAAAAAAAAGTAAAGTGTATAATACAATACAATGACAAAGATCATTACAACACACTGCTGTGAGAAAAAAGTAAGATATAATTACTTGGTGAGCCTAGCTCTTGGTATTCTGTTTTAAAAATCATCAATCCAAAGAGTGGGAATGTGTAGAAACATGTAAATGAATTGCTTCTATCAAAAAGAGAAAAAAATAAAACAATTAAAAATGAATAAAATAATATAAAATCGATAACTGTTGCACATACTGGAACCAGAATATATCTGCCAGCTGCAATTCTTACATGACATTTATAAGATTCAGACATGAATGAAGCTTGGTCAAGCATTGTTCTTCTTTAAATGTAACTTTCCTTTCTTAATATAAACAAAATGTACATTGGAGAGAGTGTAGGCTTTGCCTGAACTCCCAGATTCACAGTTAGCAATTAGATGTCAACATTGTCGGTACAGTGAGAATTGCACATACAAGGGTTGGAGAGACTGGACTACATAGTAATGACACAGAGGCGACTCCAGGGGGTGCTATAGTCTGAGTAAAGCAGAAGAAAAACAAAACATATTGCACATGATTCTAATGTTGGACCCCTCCCTCCCTCCTGTCTGCCCAAGCAGTTTCCAAAGTCCCAGCAGGTGCAGTGAAGATGGATCTCCTGCTGATATGGTGAGCTCAGAACAATCAGCCCTACATCCTGGCACAGATTTGTCCATAAGGGCTAGAGGAGTCTGGTGGGGGGCGGCATAATAAAGAAGAGGGATTAAAAACATTTCCACTGAGACAGTCCACTGGTGTGTAACTGATGAACCAAGAAGGTACAGTTGCTCTCAGCAGATGTTGCAGGTGTCAATCAGTTACAAACAAATTCTCTCCCGCCGTCCAAATCGTCGCAGAACTGAGCGCCTTCCTAGGAGCTCAGCAGAGAGGTTTAAAGAGACAGTCGAGCAATTTCCACAGAGGGGCAATGTGAATCAACTGGAGTCATTGTGTGCTACTACAGTGGATAGAGTAGTGGGTGTCTGCATCTTGTGGTGTAGTACCGACTCAGTTGTGTGGGTCTTGAAAAGGCATTTCAGAAGACATGGCCTTATTGTAGAAACGGGCACCATTTTACTGTCCAGCACTTAAGGTTCTCAGTGGAGGAGAGCGCCACTCCGGCACTGCTTCAGACAGTGGTGGTCTACTATGGTCTGTGAAACCTAAAAATACAAGGAGGGGGGAAAAAAGAACCGTTTCAGACATTTCATCATGTTTCATCACCACAGTTTAAAAACCCAGTGTTTGCCACACTGTACAGCCGAGGCCTACAGTGCATGCATAGCTCCAGCTGTATGCATGGCATGCATAGCAACATGAGGATGAATGGATTTTGCACATTACCTGGTTAAATGGCGACTTGACTCATGCACTTCCATCTCATTGCTCTTGAAATCATTGAGTTCCTTCCTTATAGCTGCCTGCAGAGCACAAACAAGGAGGGGAAGATTGAGAGAAGCCGCAAAGGCTTAATACACAAACTGCAGCCTCTAAGCCCTGACTCTGCCTCCTTTTAGCATGCTTCATGCATCATTTACACTTATCTCGAGGCCATGAATGATTCTGCTGAATTCTCTTCTCACATCACAAGAGCCTTCAATTTCCTCCTCTTGAGACATTCAAGGGCTCGAACAATAATATACAATCTGTCGCCGGTCTACTTGGGTAGGCAGCTTGTGTTTTTAACCATAATGAAGTCTTTATGCCATGGATTTACACAGAAGCCAACTCTCATACTCCTCAGTTTCAGCCAGTGCAGTTTTAAGAAAATCAAAGCTGTATATTTAATAGTTTTGTTCTAGCACTTGGATCAAAAGCTCGTAGTAATAATACACACAAGTTAATTAGGAAATAGAGTCAGAAGTGATCTTGCTGGCTCAGGGGACACTGTGGTGTATAACACATCTAGGCTTCACCTCATTTTACATAATGTTTTTTTGGAAACATCTCTTTTCCAGGAGGGTTTCTGAGCACTGAACAAAGCTGTTTCCCCATTCATGTAGTTCAACAAATTCACATTTGGGACAATGTCTGGTGAATCATGGCTGTTAAGTAGCAGCACTGGAGCAGCAGAGGGCTAAGTGCTTTGCCCATGAGCAGGATAACTGCAAAGAGATTCTCAAAAGTGACAATGAGTCAAAGTTCCAGGAAATGAAACTGTGTGCCAAGCCTTTAGGTTTTTGTTTTTTTTTTAAATAAAAAACCCTATATTCTCTCCAAAATGTCATGTGTGACAACAACCCAGCCGAGTGATGTCATTGGCTGCTCAGCATGACTCAAGGGGACGTCTACAGCCTTGGGGAGGATGCTTCTGTTACAGGAGAACAAACAATATTCAAATCTGTGCTCGCCAGTAGAGATGAGAAAAGAAAAAGATGTCAGCAGAGCAGCGTTGCGGCCGTGGGGTCCTGAGGCACTGCCTGTTCAATTACTCTCTTACGTAAAGGGGGTTGTTGCGCAATCCAAACACTGAATCCATGTGATTTTCACATGAATGGTCCTCAGGTGTGACCAGATGTGTTCGGAGCTGTGCATCAACAAAGCAAAGAAGGCAGAATATGCGCTCTGCAAAAATCAAGAACTCATTAAAAGTCAGACGCATGGACCGCTGGGCAGCGAACAGCAGGACTGCTCCAGGGTGTTTACTCACAAAGGGGAACAAAACAGCTGAGGAGGAACTTGGCGTAACAAGGAGGAGGAGCACATCCTCCTACCATTACTCTCCCGCGTTACTGGTTGCATCATATGAGGCACAGAGGGGTAAGGGTAGAGGGGGTGGGGAGCATTTGAGGAAATTTGAAAGCAGGCAAGGAGGGATCTGGAGAATATTAAAAGATTATCTCAGTTTAACTGTAAGATTAGTGTAAGTGATACTGGCCTTGTCAGCTGCTGTGAGCCGGGTCCAGGGCTTATCTGCCCGCCTGTCGTAGTCCTGGGCATCTGACACCTCCACATAGTCGCTGAATCGGATGAGAATTTTGGCCTGTCTCAGCTCCTCTACTGTGGGCCTTTGACTCAGCTGGAACAGAGAAGAGACTTGGTTTAAGTTTCCCTTCCTGTTAATTTAAAAGTCTGTATAGAAACAAAAACAGCCAGTATTATGCAGCTTCATCAGAAAGCAGCATCCAGTGACAGTGTACTAGGACTTTCTTAAACTAACAAAGAACAAACTGTTAAATATCAAAGTCAACGGGTTATTAGATTTTTAGATACCACACACGATCCTCAAGAAAAGAAAAAATATATACATTACATATATTAAATAATATATACACTATGTATTCCTATATACTATACATACTATATATTAATCTATTTACGGAATATTGAATCACAACACCTTACGTGTTGTAGAAGATTCACCAAGCGCTGATATGAAATAAATCTATCATAAACCCATTCTAGATAGAAACAAACATCTCAAAACAAAGTATGAACACACATAACTGCCAGGCTAAGTTTTACTTATTGCTGATTCCTGTATGAACTCATGATA
>OMNW01009935.1:0-16187 GCA_900303245.1 Selene dorsalis | reverse complement strand
ATGAACTCATAAGAAATTTCACTGGTAGTTTGAAATAGGCATGAGATTTTACCTGCCCATGCAGTTCCTTATATGTGTGTGAAACTTGAGCATTTTCTTTAAAGTATTGTGTATAATGAGGCATTTAATGCAAATAATGCATTCCCTCAACAGCTGTGAGTTTTAGTTTGGAGCCTGTCTGCAGGTGAGGAGAAAGTGTTATTCTTTAATTGAAAGTGATGGGAACATTCTCAACACCTCCCTATGGGGTCAAAGGCAGCTTGGCAGTCAACACGCTGAAGGGCTAAAGGGCAACAAGGACATCCGTGTCTCCTGGGGGAGACCTGAGAGCAGCGATGTAACAAAATACATTTCTCTCCTCGCCGTAGATGAGTCACTGTCACTGTGTTTGTTTTTCCCGGCCAACAATTTTACCCCCACCGTGTGCTTTAAGATCAGGGTGTGGGTTTGCACCTTTTGAGCTATTTTGGACTCACCTTTCGCGTTAGCCTCCGTTTTATCTCCCTCTTCTCCTCCATTTCCTCTTGCTCATTGCGAGCTGCAGAGAATGAAAGGATTAGTCTTAATGCTGCACATGCACTGCAGATACAGACAGCCGACTGTTTATGAAATGTTTAGAGATGAATGAAACGGGAGCAAACACAATATTTGCATAATATGGCTCATTAGATTCCACTATAGAGAATACATTTCTCAAAGCTTAAAATAGTTTTCATCACTGTCTATATAATACTATTAGGAATGGGTAACAGGGGAGGATGATTTCTTTGGTCAGTGCCTATGATGGACTGATTGACCTATTTAAGCATAGAAATTAATTTCATAAGAGAAAGAAACAGAAAATCTCCCTAAAATTCATCCATGTGTTGTGCGATATATTCCAAGACAATAACAAAGACAAAACCTCCCAGATAAGAGGAGCAAGATAAAAAGAGACAAGAGTAAACAAAAACCATACTGGGACGCTACACTACTGTTTGCAAAGGCTTCAGCAGTCAAGCTGCATTTGTGCTTGTGCTGATCTCATTAATGTTTCTATAGTACTACTCTCAGTTCTGGTATCTCTTAAGAAAATAAAGCATCTGTTTAACCTTGGCACTGTATGTGTCTGAATGACAGGAAGGACACGACTTGTCGATCATGCATCTGTAGACTTTGTCTTTTGTTCCTGCGCTTGCTGCCAATCATGCAGGAGCTTCTGGGAGAGCTGCAACTGCTGGTAAATCAGTGTTTGATGTGAGCGCAGCAGAGTCGCAGGCAGCAGAAGTGCTTCTCTCTGATACTGCATGTGTTTGAGCCATGAAACCAGTCTCTCTGGACATGACTCCTCAGGGAGCCCTGGTGCCTGCCTTGCCTGCCCGCCTTGTCTCACATGAATAGGCAAACCAAGGAGGAACAAAGGGGGAGATGTATGTCACAAGCGTTCTCATAACTAGGCTGCGCTGTATGAAGCCTGCTGCTACAAATATAGACACACGCTTCACTGCAGTGCCTATAATGAAACATGAAACGTCAGACAGGTAGAAAGAAACATTTGATGTTTTTGTTAAACTGTTCACACTTTACTTTAGCAGCTTAAAGATGCTGTGAAATATGCAAGTGTAATACACTCACGTTTGAGGATGTTCCTCTGCTCCAGCTCCTCCGCTGTGGGCCTCTGACTCAAGCGCCTGGGGAGACACATGCATCCACTGGTCAGCACACAGTCACAGGCAAGAGGTCAACAGTGAATCAATATGGGGGGGGTATAAGTTTTTATGCAAAGTGAGTAAGTTTACAATAATCTACCAAGAGAAAATTTGTGCAAAACATTTCACTGCTTCTCCCAGTGTATTTTCTACTCTTTTACTTTGACAACTAGTTCCTGCCAAGTTATCTTATTCACATTTTGACTGCCAGCATGAATATGTTTAGACGACCCCGGTGTAAACATGCATTCACTCCTTGACTCCAGCACAACTTATTTATAAGATATAAAGTTTTATATTCTTTTATTCGCATAGTTGAAAGATTTGCATCTCATTTAAGTTCTTTCCTCTTAATGGCTCGACAAGTGCCTTCAGTCCCTGTCCTCAAAGGCAAGTGACTGCA
This sequence comes from Selene dorsalis, assembly GCA_900303245.1. Taxonomy (NCBI): domain Eukaryota; kingdom Metazoa; phylum Chordata; class Actinopteri; order Carangiformes; family Carangidae; genus Selene; species Selene dorsalis. The sequence continues at coordinate 14,096 of OMNW01009935.1, read as the reverse complement.
TGATGATACATTGGTGCAATGCAGGACGAAGGCCAGCAAAAGAGACACATTACTGAAGACTCAGCTCCCGTATGATGCTGGATAAGACAAATGTGATTATGACACCTTCAAGTGCCAACTGAGAGGCTTCAACACTTGCACATCTGCTTAAGCAAATCTACTGTGCACACATTCACAGAGACAAAACCACATGGAAAAAAGGACAGTCATACCCCATCACATGTTCCTTTTATGCAGGATCTGATGAGATACATTTTGCACAGATTATCTCCAATTTGCTCAATTTGTAAGTGACTAAGACGCTCAAAGGCAATCTCTAAAAGGTCGTCCAAAGTTCTTTCAACCGGGGACTCTTATTATAGCACTGTGTCAGGACCCTGCGGCAGTAGACCTAACTGCAGACACTGGATCAATGATCGTTTCCATCTTGCTCGATGTGACAGCCGTATGAAGCCTCTCAGCCCCGTCAGCTACTGTATACAGACTTGGGTATGTGTGTGCTCAGCCCGGCTTGTCTCATCTCATCCTGTGTCCTTTCTTCTCCCACTTGAGGGATATTATTCAGGAAAAGTCAAGACACTGACTCTCGGTCTTGAGTAACTGTATGATCTGTGCATTACATGGATATCACATCAGCAAAAACCCTGCTGTTATATCATCAATAAACACAGACTAGTAAAAAAAAATCCATTTGGATGTCCTTTCCTGAGCAATTTCTATCATAGGCAAGGTTTATTTTAAGCAATGTCAGCATCTGTTTTGCTTGCTCTATGCAATGTGAAAAAACTACGAACATAACAAGATTATATAAAGGAGTTACACAAGGATTAATAAAATGGCTAATATGAGCGGCAATTCATTAAAAGCCTCATTAATCAATGTTTTCATAGCAGCAATGGATATGTTTGATAACCAATGGTGATGTAAATTTTTTACCCACCTCTGCTGTTATCGTCAGCTATATGAAGTGTTGAGCTTTAGAGGCGCGATAGGCAGATGTTTTTAGGTTTGCACAGAGCCAGGCTAGCTGTTTCCCCCTTCTTCTAGTCTTTATGCTAAGCTAAAGTAAAACTATGTCTCCGTAGCTTCACTTTAAAAACAGATAAGTGGCATCAATCTGTGGCAGTGAATAAGCATACTGTGTTTCCAAAAATGTCAAACTTAATCCTCTAAGAGATGAACTACATAATATCTGAAATCACATTAAAGCCAGTAAAAAAAAAACAGACATTGAACCAAATACAGGAAAACCTTCTCAGGAGTAAAAGCTGAATTTCTTAGAGATAAAGGGTTCCCAGTGAATCTGGTCAATAGAGAAAAGTTGAGGTCAGTGAGTCCAAGAATAGCATGATCATAATCAGTTTTAATTGGTCTGGACAACATTATGAGACACAGTGCTCAAAAAAAAAAAGAAAAGAAATATGTGAAAGTAGGGAGTTGTGCATTGGATGACGAGGTGCAAAGGACACTGTGACAGAGCTTTTTGGGAACATGACAACTAAGCAGGCAAGGCCTTCTGGGAAACCGCCACTGTGTTCCAATCACAGTGGGGAGTAGTGACTTGTCTGCCAAAGTCTCTAGATAATTCGCCATCCGTCCCCTTGCGACCATATTTCCCACATTTCATATCTGAGTATATTATTCAGGCTTTCATTTCCACCCATACGCTCGGTGGTCTACTCCACTCTCAACACATCATTACTCCCCCTTCATTTGGATGGGCGACTCATGTTCAAAGAAGAGTGAAATCAAATGAGGCCTGTGATCCGTTGGGGAAAAACATGATGTTGTTTGATCTGTTCAATTACAAGAGTTCCTATTTATGATCTCAACATATGTATACAAATTCCTGTGATTTGCACACACTTCAACAGTGCTCTGTGTGTGTTTGTGTGTGTAAACTGATGGTATGAAGTGGCTTGCGTGGTGCTGCTGTGTGGAGGAGTCGGGTGGAGATAGTTTGGCACATGCATCACCGTGGTGATTCAGTGAGCGAGGGAGGAAGTCAGGCAGGAGGAAGAAAGAGAAGAGGAGAGAGAGAGAGTGAAAGAGGGAGAGAGCGAGTGTGAGCGAGAGAGAGCGCTAGAGAGAAGACAACAGAAGGAAAAAAGAGAGGGGAGGGTGATGCATCGCCAAAATTAGGTCAGCTCCATTTACAGAGCCTCATTCTAACGAGATAAAGCGTTTATCCTTATCGGATGTTGAGAAGGAAAAACTGACAGGATATAAAAGTCTTTCAACAGAAAAAAGGCTCACATTTGCATCAGCTTTAGACTGCGTCACATTTCCAGCAGCCAGGATAGTGGGCCATCATCAGCCCGAAGTTAGACGAAATGTTCAGTTTGGCTGAGAAGAGTCAGAGCCGTTTGCTGGCAGCTGGCTAGATATTTGGTCCATAAATTGTGAATGCGTGTAAATGTATTCCATTTTTAAAAATACATGTGTTTACGTGTCTTACCTTGTGAGTTTGGTGCCTATCTGCTGCCTAGACTCCAGTCTTTCCTCATCTGTCTGCATGGGCAGGATGTTTTTCTCCTCCAGCTCTCTTTTGGATGGACGGTTACTCAACTTGATGGCCAGGGAGTCTTTCCTGAGAACCTTCTGCGCCAGGGTACCTGAACATGCAACATCAGAGTCAAACACGAGATAAGATGAAGAGATAAAGAACAGGCCTGAAGCCTAATATAACATGTTTTATAGTTAACCACATTTGGGCAAGACCATGCTAGGTTGCCCAATGAAAACCCTTATGGGGCCCCAAAAGGGGTGCTGAAAGCCCCGAATGGGCTAAAACTCTCTAAATGATAAAGCCGACACAGGGGGCCCAGAAAGCATGTGGGCCCTGTGTGGCTAGACCCTTGTGGAGCCCACATGGGATCAATCTGGGTTATGCTCTGTCCATACTGCCCCACAGTAAATCCAGTGTGCCACACAGTGGGGTTTTCTTAGCACGTGAACCTGATCTAAAGTCTTTCTGAAGGTCAGACTACATCTACATCGCAGGAACTTGTGTGTGTCTGATCATGATGAGTCAAGCTAAATGTGTCATCATATCTGCAGACAGGAGCTATCATCACAGACCTAATTCAGGCTCTATAAATGGCCTTCACCTTCATTTTTACTTGAATCATTTTTAAGAGAATAATCCTAAAGAAAAATGATAACTCATCAGTTCCTTGATTCGTTTAAGACCCTTGGATGAAACTACTGAGAACTTCCAACTTCCTCTTTATTTGTGAGATTCAACCTTTAACCACCCCAAGGTCACCATAAGTGCTGCTGTCACTCACTGGTAAATATGGAGTCGTCATCCTCATCGTCGTCCTCGTCATCATCCACGTCGTCATCCTCATCCTTGTACATGCTGGGCAGATCTTCATAGTCCGACTCATTGGGCATGTTCTCCTTGTCGTCCTCATAGTCGATGATCACAGATGGAACTTCTCGCCTGTCCAGAGGCATACACTGACCACCGCCGTGCAGTGCAGAGCTAGCGAAGTGACAAGGAGACAGGATGCATGTAGTAAAGAAAAGGGTCATGCTTACGGCCATAGCCCTGGGCCTTGCTAAGAGGATGATCTTGCCCAACCCCCTAACAGTGAATGTAAAAGTCAATTTTCCCTCATATTTCAAGTTAAGCCCTATGTCATCCTTTTTCACGGTCATCAGACATTATCTATGACCTGGTATTAATTAAACAATAACCCTCAATCCAGAATAAAGGAAGTGATTTAAAACAATAAAGGGGCTTTTGGTACATAATGATAGCTTAGTGGGTTTTTAATCCAAGTATAAAAGGAGGGGAGATATGAATACGCACTGTGTAGTCCTACGCAATGTCATGCAATCCTTTGAACTACACAGAGGAGAAGACTAACTGATTACACAACTTGTACAATTCAACCCAAGGTGATGGGAAGAAACTTCACTTCCAGGAGCCATTTAGGTGCCTTACCCAGTGATATTTGATAGATTGATTAATCACAGTCTAGTTGGAGCTTCTTATGATGAGCCCCTGTTATGTAACCATTTCAAGCTTTCAGACTAATTGTAAGCCATGTCGGGACCATTACTTCCTTATCCCTGCCCAAATGGCTTTGGTGAAAAAGAGATCCTAATGTACGTGGTTATGTAATATTCCAATCCGCTGTCCTGTCCCTTTTCTCCAAACATGAAGAAGTGCAGTTCTTGTAAAGAGCAGCTGGTCATGTTATGTCAGGCCAACTGCTGGAGGGACGCCTACTCCATGAGCCTGTGCCCACACATACACACATTAACTTCAAAATTAGGCCATGCTGCCCTGTGAGGCGGTGTGCTGATTTAGACCTGTACACCAGCATTACATGGCAGGACGCGACCTCAATAACACACGGATAGATTTAGTGGACAAGTTGCCACAAAAATATAAGCTAATAAACAGGATGATCCATGCTTATTATTTTCAGTAATTACCCTTTGATCACTCATTTTTACTATAATAACCAGATGGTATGTCACAAACACACCCAATGGTCAGTGTTATGGCTGTAAATTTGTAACAAAAATCCATCCGTGTGATCTTTCAAATACACTCGTATCATTTCTCAAAGTTCGGTCCTGCCAAGATATTATGTGTGATGTAGAGACAGAGATCCATAATCCCTCAGTGAGTCCACTTGAGGACAATCGCATTTAATGACCAAAGCGCTGTTGGCGACCAACCTTTCAAACCTCTGCATGGAGAGCGCCAGGGTTTTATTGAGCTCCTCGATGATACGGCTGGGTGCGTGCAAGCTGCCATACTGGAGCTGGAGTGGGTGACCGTGGCTCTGGTGAAGACCGGACAGACTGGCGAGCTGGGAGGGCAGCAGGGTGCCGTGGTGGGACGACATGCCCTGAGGGACGCACTTTTGGGGGAGACCGCTCAGAGGGTTGGGGGACGGAGAAGGGGAGGTGGAGGAGTCCAGCCCCCCTGGAGGCACACATATCATTACTTTCTTGGGAGGCAGAGGTGGAGAGTGCTTTCCCCCAGGCATACAGGGCAACTTCATTGGCTGGCAAGAATCTAAAGGAGGGAAAAAAAAACATGTCTAACTATATATCATATCCACTACATTCTGCCAGTGCAGACAGATAAACAAAGCTCATGGATGATCAGACACGGCTCAGACGTCAGTGCAGAGTGGTTCGAATTAGGCCGGGGTAATGCCACTTCCCTGTACTAACAGATTGACAATGACAGAGAGAGCCCAGCTGACCTGAGCACAGGGGAATTTAATGAGACTACTATAATCCTGTGCACATGTGTGGAAACGCAGATAGGGTTAAAGTAAAAGCAGCCATGGCTTAGCTGTAAGAGCAAGTCCCCTAATATGAGCATTTTACTTCTATTGACGGTCTGAGGTAGTGGAATAAATACCCGTGTTTGTGTAATAGTAATTCAAAAGGGATTGAAGAAATTTGAGTGGTGTAATTTACTATGGAGCATTAACAAAGACGACTGACCTGTGCTATGGTTTGGGATCCTAGAGAAAGGCTTTGGAGGGAGAGCAGGAGGCTGCTTGTGGTACAGCGGCGGCTTGGCGGGGGTGTCCTGAAGGTCACCTGGATAGGTGACAGATTTCTTGGTAGGCAAGACCATGGATGACTTCACAGAGGGCTCCTGAGTGCAGACTCCACCATCCATGGAGGATCGGAATTCAATGGTAGCTAAAACAGAAAGAGGAAACAAACAATCTGACAAGCGTCGGAAATGTGTTCGAGTGCACAAGAGAGACTGTTCAAACAAAGCTGAAAATGAATTCGGGGTGTTGCGGTTTGAGACAATAGTTGGGGGGAGGAAGAGTCGGAAAACTAAGACTGTTTAACAACCCGAGAGCTTTTTATCAGCACAACACAGACCAAGAAATGGTGTGAAGCGAGCAGCTTGACAGACATTTTGCTTTCTAAATCTTTCATGGTGCTGAGCCATTTGATGGTTTTTGCATGATCACATTGTAAGGCTGACAGAGCAATTCACAATGCTGCTCCCATACTCTGACAAACAATGCGTTTAAATTGCGAGCCCTCTCCCAATTCCCAAAATTTCATCTCGACTGTGCAGCCTTTAAAAAAAAAAAAAACCCAGAAGAATGCTTACTCCTGTAAGATACAGAGAACAGCAGTCTCTAGACTTGTTAATATTCAAAAAGCCTTGCAAGTGCTTTTTTTTCCTGTTTTTCATAGAAGGTATTCAAGTCATAAATTGTTACTGTAAAAAGCTGGCAACACACATCAGCCCTCACAGACCCTGACTTTGACATACGAGGATACATCTGATCTGTATCTTTAATTTCAGTCTTTTAATTCTAAAAGAGACTGGCGACAGGGTTCGGCTGGTGAGCCAGAGGGCCCATCAAAAAGGTGGTGACCAGTTAAAGCCGATTACAACCCAGCAGCCAATCAGAGAAAAGACTGAAAAAAGTAAATACAATTTTGCTATAATTGGATATCTTTTTTTTTTGCCCTTGCTGGACCTATTTCTATTTTGAGTATGTCAAAGCAGAATCAGTTTTAGATCTGTTTATCATTTGATGTGAGTGCTGACAACATAATACAGTCATCTTTCAGAGACATGGTAAATATCTGCTTTGCATGCAAAAAATAACTGCTCCTGATCTATCACAATCTGCACAGAAGTTTTTTCTGATTATGGAAACTAGGTTGTAACAACTGAGTACACCTGCCTTCACTGATATGCATTCTGAGAAGTAGCATAGCAGAAAATAGAGAGGCTGCTCTTCAGTTTACCAGTTTTGGCCAATTAACTGGGCCGGACAGCATCTTTATGCTTAAGGTACACACAGCCTGGGTAAAATAAAGGGCTTGCACTCCAAGATAATTGTTTTAGCTCTGACTGACTTCAAATATTGTTTTTTTGTTGTTGTTTTTTTTTTTTTTTTTACTTTTGATTGCTGTGCAAAAAGCTTCATTTGTTTGAACAATGAAATGAAAAAGGGCGTGCGTTTTCTCATTGGCTCTCTTATCTTGCCAAGAAGTGAGTGAACTTCCTTAGCTTCACTAACTTTGTGTTTGATGTCCTGAGGCATGGAGCACCCATGGGATGTCAAGTCATGATCAAAGAGTTTATAAAATGCTTCAAAATTTATATAATGAAAAGATTATATCTCTAAATGCCCCGTGCCAAATCTTGAAGAGCGCACTACAGAGACTACTGATTAATGAGGAGATGAATCACTGAAGACCTAATAACTTAGTTCACTACGTCTGCTCTTGTTGCCCTTTCTTTTTAACAGCTCAGACGCTTTGCAGCACAGTGGAGTCGTACTGTAACACTGGAACAGCAGCTCACCTTTTTCAAAGATCTCCTTCAGCACTCCTCTCTTGATCAGCTCATCTCTGCTCTGTCGCATTGACATCTTCCTCTCCAGTGCTAAAAAAGAAAGAAAAAAAAAAGTTGAAAACATTTTCATATTTTAGGCGATTATACATTAAAATATTATGCAAATTCAAACATCACGTAGGTGTTAAATTTTGGTCAACACAATTGCTAAATCAAAGAAAGATGTACAATGGCTAATGCATAATCAAAAGCTGTGTGCAGATGTCCTCTGGTGAAATATTTTTTCAAGATGCTCTGGAAACTTTTTGCTTTTTAAGGTTTTGCTGTCGAAAACATATGAGCTCCTGTGTTCTTTGCTGTATTTACAGCATGTTTTTCTTCTTTCTCTCGTCCGTCTATACGTGCAGTGTTGTTTCTTATGGTATTTTCAGTTGATGTTTTTTAGACAAATCCCAGCACCTTCTTTTCCTGAAAGAGGAGCAGCATTAAATTCAGCATTTTGCTATAGTAGGTAATGATCTGTCAAACTGTGGCTCCCCTCAAGAACATGCTTAAGGTATGGGCCATGATTAACAAGAGCTAAAGAATAAAAGGGACATATTCCAGCAACACTACTCATATTAATGCATTATGCACGAGATGACATGTCCCACAGCTTCTGCTTGCTTCTATTTTAAGCTTTCAATAGCCGAGATACTTAACATCTTCCTATTAGTAGGCTGAACGAAAGCAGTTCAAAAATCACGTTGGTGATTTCAAAATCTACCCCTGCTCAGAAACCAATTAAGAATGTGAAATGAGGATCAGCAACAACACTTGAGCACACAGAGCAGCAATGTCCCTGCAGGCCTCTGTAGCTCCTGCTTGGGAGGGAGATCACAGATTGTGCCATGTGTGCTTTACATACGACCCAGGAGTCCTGTCCCAGCTCTATCAGAAGGCGATGTGTTCAGTGCTAACACATCCTGAGTGTGGACTCATGTTAAATATTGAGAGTTTGACCTCTCCTTTTCCTTGCCCTTGGTTACAGCACAGCTGATTTAAAACCAACCGCTGAGAGCTCAAAATTAAAAACACAAACTAGAGTCATACAAATGTCAGACGGACAGGCCTCCAGGGCAGAAATTTGGATCCTCTTGTGCTGCAGTGTTCCAAAATACCACAGCAGAGCGAGTTATCATCAAACAGTATGCTCCATTATGAGGATACCAGATGTTCGATATCACGCCACACTTCAAAAGTTTCTTTTTTTAAATACAGGAAAAGTCTGAGCTCAGTTACAGCCACAAATGACTGAGCAGCAAGACATTTTTTCCCTTTTGGAAATATTGGACATCCAAAATTTCACCAATGTGGCTCACAATGAATTTATCTGGAGCCCATGAGACGTAGTAACTTGAAGATGGTGTGAAATGAAAGTAAATTCTACCATTTGTGGATGCTACTTGGGATGCTAATGCAGGCAGCTCAATCAAAAATCGATTACACCCCACAGGCAGCACATTTAACATGAGGTTAAGTATATCAAGGAGATGGTCAATAACATTATCAGAGAGGTGACCCAGAATCAATGTGGACAAATTTGTGTGCAGCCAGTTTACGAGATTGTTTTTGTAAAGAGGTGGTCAAGTACCATGGTCAGGTATGTGTGCATCCTCCACCTTCACATACAAATTATAACAGTTGAGAATTTTAAGGATTTTCTTTTAACAATGAAGAAGAGAACTAGAAATCTTTGCACTTTAGTAGATGATTTTCATAAAACTCCCTTAACCCTCTTTAACTGACAAGCAACAACTGCTCTTGTGACAACTCATGTCAATATCTAGGAATGTTTTCAAGCCTTTTTAGCAATGGACATCATTTAATCATACATGTCACAATCTGATCAGTCTGGAATCTCATCCCTGCCTGATATAGCTTATGAATAATGATGTGTCTCATACCCCTCTCTATTTCATCTGTGTTGCCTCTTGTCATTAAATGTTCGACTTCAATTAGACTTTTTCACATCTTGGCTATAAAAAAAAAAGAAAGAAATCAAAGTATTTTTCAGTCTTTCAGTTGACAGACACAATGTTACTCAAAGTGACAAATCTCTGTGTGTAACATCAGCACCAACTCTGTGCCAGAATGGGGAAGCCCAAGGCTGCAGGTCGACTGGCAGTGCTGTAATATGTTCACGGATTATGCTGCCGTTTCATCCAAAATGAAAAGTAATTACTCAAAAGCTCTATGACGTAACTGCTATGCCATGGGATGTGTACGGTTACGCAATACCATTTACTCAGTTGCCTTAACGAGGTTATGTCTTCAGATTTGACTGATATTGTGCGTATAAAACAAAAGAATGAGAGACAATGTGGACACAGCAGCTGGTGCACTGGCCAAGCGCCAAATCCATGTTAAAATACCAGCTGTTCAAAAAAGAAAAAAAAAAACCCAAAACATTTTGTTTAATATTTTATGAGAACATTAATAGAGTGCAGAAGTGGAATTTTGTGTTCATTTCATCAGGAAGGTCCTGTGAGGGCCATACACAAAAAAAAGTAAAACTGCCACTCACATGAAATATTTATTTTGGATCTATTGACCGGTGCATCAGAATGGTAAATCATCAGGTATGAGTTTGCAAAAAGGTGTGTGACGATGCAGAGCTGAGGTTACAGGCCTGTCAGTACCAAAACCAAACCACAATGTGATCTTTCATGTGGTTGTATTAAAAACCAGCTGTCCTCTAAATCACCTTGAACATTAACTAAGTCCTACTTTGAACAGCTTGTGTTCAGTCCACCAAGTGGCCCAAGTACTATCATGGTCTAACACTCCAGCCACTCAATCTGTACCAAGATGAGAAGATTAGACACTCATCAGGGAGTATCAGCTGAGAGCATATTAAATGAAACCGGCATATCTAAGTATAGTCTGTATTGATCTGAGAACACTACACTTAGTTTTTTTTTTTTGAGAAAACATATTCCACTGTGAAGTGACCCAGATAGTCAGAACACATCCTACCAACCCTGAGGCTCAGTAGCTCAAAGTGGAGGCTTTTAACTGTATTAAAACTTCATGGAGTCTTTCATCAATGAGAAGCTCAAGCGTTAAGGCTAACACATCAGAAGCTTATATACAGCAAAACAAAACGTTACTGTGGCTGCAGCAGGTTTGCGATGAGATGTCTGCCTCTGAATATAGTGCATAATCAATGGGCAGGTAGCAAAGCTGAGATTTTGGGTTAGAAATGCAGCAATAAAAACAACCAGAACAGAATGGTGCATTTAGATGACTGCTGTTCAGAGGGAAATCTGCTAACTAATTGGATTAGATATAAAAATGTAGATAACATCAAACTACCGCATGCATGTTCTTTTGATGAATCTCCACTTAATGATCTTTCTTCCTGATACAAGCACGCTGTGATAATGTAGTGAGCACGATCAGACAGCAGGATAAGATATCCAACTGTCAGGCCCTCCCTCCTTCCTTCCTGAGGTGAAGAGTACAGTCCCCCAGAGCTGGCCTTCATCTGCTTAATATCACAACACATTCATAATCTTCTACTGTGCTCTGTGTCCAATTATCTACGACAACATCTGTATGCCCAGTGGCTGGTCTGCTCCCCACTGACATAGGAAACATAATCAACAGTAAGGCACCACAGACAACTGCAGAGACAAGAAGGAGACTATAGAGGGGCATTTAAGACCAGGATCAGAGCAGCGCAGCAGGAAATCATGACTACACACTTACATCAACTTTGTCGAGATCATTACATACTGGTATTGCACAGGGTAATTTTCCTTATTTGTTTAAGGAAAGATCAACGATACCTACTGATGTATGCTTGAGATTCAATGGTAAGGCTTTGACAGATGACGAAATATTAGCACAACAAGTTAAGTATCAGTCATGACACATAGCAGCAATTTTCTTATATCTTTTAAAATTAGGTCATCCCATTTCAGGCTTTACGCACAGTAATAAATAGGCTGCCATCTTACTGTCGACTAATTAAATGAGGGCAAATTCACAACGGTACGTACACTGTTTCATTTTAAACACAAAGATCAATAGTGGGGCTACAGGTCTATCAGAGTCAGTCCTGTTTCCCAGATGAGATAAGGCTGAATTTCTCTTCCTCTAAACAACTTTTAAATAGGTACACTGTGCCATCTTATTCAGTATAGGTCTGATAATGTGTAAACATGTATAGGACTTTCCTGATCAATGTGACAGATTAGTTTCATTGCTTCAATTTAAGATGTCACAAAACCTCATCAAGTGACTCTTCCCATTCATACCACTAGATTCACAGCTAGAGCTACCACTTAGCAGCACAAGTTCATAGATACCGACACATCACGTTGTTCTATACTGTTTAAAAAACTGCTATTATTAGACAGTGAATCTAGATATTCGTTAAATCTGCCTTTAAAGGCTATACTTGGCAGCAGAAGTTCAAGCTTAAGGGATCAATTCTTGCTAATAGTTTATTACTAAGCTGCAAAACCTGAACTTTGGCAGCAACTTTTGTATCTGACCTGAAAATTAAACTCAACTTTGGTCTAAACAAACTTCTGAGATAGGTCTAAAAGCCTCACTGTGTTCACCAGATAACTTTAGCTTAGCATAAAAACAGCCAACTGATGCTAAGCTGCTATATACAGTCGTTTTTTTCGGAAGGTGTGGACTGTAAAAACCACAACAATGAGCTCAATAATGCTTAAACTCTCTAAAGCATTAAGGAGAAGAGAGTTTGGAAATGATTCTCTCTGGGTTCATCTCTATAAGCAAACCCATTTTATATCCCATATTCCATATTCCATACATCAACCTTTGAGCAAAAATAAAATATTGATTAGCACAACCCTTAAAATCACCATAAAAAAAGCAGCTGACTCAGCCGTTAAAGTTAAAAATCCCTGAGCCGCTACCTGTCATTTGAATTTACTGCACCCTTCACCCTTTCACTGCCTGCTGCTGCACAAGTGCAGCCCTCACTCCACTTATTTGGGTCTTTTGAAAAGTGAATTTATACTTCACGCTGAACAGATGCGGCAGTGTGTGCGCACAGTCCTGGTGGCAGGATTGTGGCTACAGCACCTGCCTGAGCGTTGAAGCGACTGTGCATCGCCTGCAACTTGAAACAACGGTGAAATTCCACTTACAGAGGCTGCTCCGGTGAGATCATAATCCACCATCGTGCTGCTATCAAAATGGATTGAATAGAACAATAGAGGCAGAAGAATTATTTAGAGACAGCAGCATCATGCATACAAAACAAGTGGATAACAAAAGAGATAGAGAGGTTTTTCACTCAGCCCCACTGTGCATTAACACCACTGGAACAGACGAAAAAAAGGACCTTTGTTGCTCAGTATTTGATTATTATCCCTCACCACAACAGGGTAGATGTTGTTATCACAGCACATACAAACCATATAAAAACATCTCCATGATTGTTCCATCAAGTACATAAAGTACAGTAAAACATCAAAAAGTCAAGCAACTCAGGCTCAGAAATACATTTCATCAGCACTTTTGTGCCTTACTATAAATACCTGTTAGTCCAAGGAGATTGCTGAGGGCCATGTTCAGGAGGAAAAACAAACTAGAGCCAAACAGCATTGTGGGAACAGTGAAAGCCCAGCTGTGAGGTAACATCGGCCGAGATGTCAGATAAATGTTTTGTGCTTGTACTAAGCGATGGAGATGACAAGATATCGCATTAGATTGTGCAAGAGACTGACGAGATCAGCAGTCAGAGAGCAGTCACAGCAAACCAGATCAAATCAGACAGGGACTGATTCATTCAGCAAATTCACACGAGGTAAATGCTAATTTAATAACATTACTAAAATCGGAACATCCTGTCCTGCTCAGACCGGATTCAGGTCTCTGTGCAACTGTGCATCCCCTAAAAAGAGGAGAGGAATTCTGCATCCAGAGAAGATGCAGTCTGACAGAGTCCCTCCTCCTGTCCACCAAGCTGACAGCAGAATTCAGGATGCGTCAGCCAAGGAAAATAAATACAGCCACATCTGAGGAGAGTATGTCCTTCACTCGCCCCTGACAACACTGGGCTGCAGGATCAAAGGAACTCTAAAGAGACCTCAAAACATGAAACTCCAATGCTGCACTTTTGCTGAATCAATTTGCTGCATTTTCAATCACCCCGGAGACTAAAACTTAATGCACATTTCTTTTGACCACAGGAAATGCACTGACTTTCTTTCATAACAACACAGGGGCACACACTTAAAAAGCACCGTGGGTTGTTTGTTATGCATATGGAACCTGCATGTGTGTGTGCTTCTTGCTCATATTAACATAACATTAAGAAACACAAAAAACACATATGTACCAGCAGAAGTCTGCTTGAACTTCTCACTCTTCTTCTTCCTCCACTTCCATGGCTTCAGGAGACGTCCCAGAGTGGCAAACTTGCTCCGACGACGGATAGGTGGAGTGTGGGTGCCAGATATCAAGGATTCAGAACGCATGGCGGCCAGCCTCTCTACTTCCTCAGCTGTAAGGGAAAAAAGGAGAGATTTTTAAAAAAACATCTAATTAAGGTTAAGATGCAGAGGAGGTGATATTCTGATAACCAAACAGGAGAAGTGACTGTGAACGCAGCATACACTTTGGCTCACAAAGATCCAAGAGGCAAAAATCTGTGCCAAGTGGCCTCCTGCATTCCCTAGTAACTGGATGAGGTTGAGAGAGGATAAACCAACCTGCATATCACATTACGCAGGATATGCTCCGATTA
>OMNW01009934.1:60492-73322 GCA_900303245.1 Selene dorsalis | reverse complement strand
CCCCACCCAGGCAGGAAAAACGGTGAGAACGACAAAAACTACGACACATTGGACCTGCCCAAGCGCACAGAGCCCTCGAAAGGTAGGCTCTCATCTGGAAAGCAGCACGTCCCTGTGTTAACACTTTCACTGCTGAGTGAGAGTGTCCCAGAGGAGAGCTAGGCTGGAAATAACTCGCTGTATTTAGATATCATTCCGCACAGGTAGGCAGAGGAAGCGAGTGTAAAATGTTGGCAGAGATGAGTGTGGCTTGTTTGGTTAAAAGCGGGGCATGTGTGTTGGTTGTCAGAAGTGTGGGAGGCCTTTGACAGATAAAGAGTTAATTTTGAAGGTCTTGTGCCTCCAACGTTGAAGTCAATCGTTGGCAGCTGGGGAGAGCATCGGTTGTGGAAGACATCTTTTTTCTAAATACTGCAACAATGCACCGGGGCACGAGTCAATATGGTCATCAGAGCCATCAGTGGTAGCTTACAGCTTAATGTCAAGGTCAGGTTTGGATTGTGGTTTTTATTGGAGACCATGCTGTGATTTAACAGAGCAGAGGAGATCACAGACAGACACCAACATCGGTTTGTTTGTTTTTTTGTAGTTGTGGCAAGTAGGCTTGTTTGGTATACCAGTACTAAAAAGGTACCGTGGTACTAAAGCAATTAAAGCGGTACTATACTGCGTTTCGAAAAAAAAAAGTACTTTTGTATATGAATGACTGAAGCATACAGCTGTCAGTGGTGACAGGGAAGAGAAAACAGCAGGGGGAGAGAGAGAGAACGAGCGAGCAAGAGAGAGAGAGATTTATTTTGAAAAGTATCGAAATACATATTGGTACCGGTACCAATACCAAAATGTTGGTATCTGGACAACAACAAAAGTAAAGATTGTGAATGTTCTACTGTGGCATGTTCAGTGAGTTCTGCATCTTCAATAGTTTTTTTTTTTATTTTCACTTGATTTGATTATTTACTCAATTTAAAGTCACTGTGAATTGAATATCTTTCATCTGTAGAGTGTGGAGGATGTGATCTTGAATTGTTGAAATTTAATGACAAATTATTGATCAGTTAAAGAATAATCAAAAAGATAATTGACAGATGAAAGGAAAATTGTGATATTTTTGTGATGTTTTTGCTTTACTGAGAAGTTATATGAGAAGATTAATACCTCTGTCATCTCTCCTACCTTATGAAGCCAACAGCAGCAGCTGCTTCACTGTGGCACAAAGCCTGGAGATGGGGAGCAGGCTGGATTTTGCTAAAGGCAGAAAGCCTGGAATTTATTTCTACTTAAATATTCAATGCAAATATTATTTAACAATATTGAGTGTTATTGCTAATCCCATTTTACTGTACAATCATGAATGGACTATTGTGCCCCCCCTCCCCCCACATCAGGGCTGCAGCACTTTGCCAGCTTCTAATTGTCTTAATAATGCTAATTCACACAGTGTGTCTGGGCTCGATCAGAGCTTGTGTCAGGCCAAAGAAAACAACCTTCACGTTGCCCTCACTGATTCATACTGTCTGCCTGTGTTTCTCTAAAGGCTCCAACTCTTCAGCAGTCAGTCAAATTATGTGGACTGAGTTAATCACACTCAAAAACACTGTATTTTCCTCTGTTTAACGTGTTCACTGACTAACATGGAGCCTCCCCCGCTGTCAGGTGTGAAGTTAAGGTCAATGACATTCCACAAATAATATTTATCTTATCTTCTCTTTTGTATTATATATCATGTGATAAGTGATATTGTGACAAAGTCTGTACATAGTACAGGAGAGTATGAACAGTATAACTTTGTTCCCAGACTCTGGGACTGGTTCTGGCAACAGTCTGTGATGAAGTGTGTGTCTGTGTGTGCGCACTCATGGTGATTTTGCTTTTTGGTGCTGACAGGCATTTGCAACAGTCATAAAAGAAAATTAGCATGCAGCATAGAGCAGTACATTTGGATGGTAATTGAATGTGTATTTGCTTGTGTGAGCCTGTATAATACTTCCCTCTGTGGGGTGTGTGGGTGTATGGTGTGGTATAATGTGTGTCTGTGCTTGTAAATGCCACATAATGAGGACCAAAACAGTGTTTTTTTAGTGGGGTTTATTTTTTCTAACAGAGAGAGGAGATATTTGCTGGTCCCCACTGTCAGACAGACTTTGAGGCTTGAGGTGATGCTACAATTTCTCTCTAGTGTCTTCGTAATAACCTAGCTCTTGTAACACACACTCATGTGGTATTTACACATCAGCACCTTCATCAATGTTTAGTGGCAGGCTTTCAAAGTCAATATCGCTTCCTGTTGGACTGTTAATTAACCACATTAACACGGTAAGGTGGGCTGTCTTTAAACTAGATCGCAATTAATTGTTATGCTCTTCCAAGTTCAACTGATTTTGCATCTTTTTTTATCATTCCTGGAGCAAAGCGAAACAGATGAGCTTCAAAAATGCTAATTAATATTTTCCACACACTGGGTTTTCATGGGTAAAAGCCAAATTGGCACACAGACACTGTGGTTCTATCGCTGTTACAATTGTGGTGCAATTACGTTACATAATGGGTAAACTACACCCTTCTGAGTCTGGAATCCAGAGAAAACAATTATTGTTATAGACCTAAATGTCAGGCACAGTTGAAATGTGTGTGTGGTTTCATGTTGTGGAGAGCACTCTGCATTTTCTCCCTCGCAGACTGACAAATCATATTTGACGTTTATTAGCTCGAGACACAGGCAAGCAACAACAGTGAGATGCTCGGATAATAAGCTTAATCACTGGAGCAAAACACACAGTGACTTTTAAAGCACATTTATCACTTTTTTTCCCTTTCAGGACCCATCAGAGCCATTTGGCTGCTGTCTGTTTGTCCATGAAGATGTATTTTTGTGTGGGGCTCAGGCACTGGCTCCACCCTGCAGCGATGCTACCACCTCCCATGGTCATCTCTGTTTACACAGAGAGAGGGAGAGGGAGCAGCTCTCATTCTGTGGCGATGGCTGAGCGAGATACAGGAGATTACATGTGTATCCCAGTCCTGATCTGATGTCAGACAGAGAGAGGTCAACACTAGGACCGGGCTAAACCTGGCAGTGGGCAATGATTAATGTTGTTGTTTGTGTGTGGATCTTGTGTGTGTGTGTGTGTGTGTGTGTGTGTGTGTGTGTGTGTGTGTGCACCTGCGTGACGTGCGTGTTTTTCTGTGTGTATGAGGAAATGAAGGATGGAAAGAACATGACATGATAACCAGGCCTGTTGGTTATTTTAACAGATAAGCTGTTGTTAGATAAATACCTTAGGGTTGGAACTTGTAGTTTTTAATCCGAGTTTTGAGAAGAAAAAAAAGTTTACTTTTGTTGTTTTCTGACCTCTTGAGGCTGTAAACATACTTGACTTTTAGCAGTTGTTTATTTGAACATCCAGCAGACACTGAGCTTCATGTTTCAGGCCACACACATCTTTAACTTCAGTATTTATTCTGCGACCTCTCCTGAGAGATATCTCTAACTGCTGAATGTGACAGTATGTTCAACAGACAATTATCAAATTTGTTGTAACTGTTTCCTGTTTCAGTGCTGTGGAGGTAGACTATAGAGATAATTGATCAGTGATTGATTGTGTGGATACTTTGTCCAGTTAATAGCAGTACATTATTAAGTCTCTGGTGCGAGGCCTGAGACAGGCGAACTGACCGGGCCGGACTCCTCTCATGAACCGCTCCACACGTTCACCATGGCTTTATTTGCCATCGGCTCCACTTCCACTCATTTCTTCCCTCTTTTCCAACTTTCACTTTATCCTTCTACCCTTAAGCTTTAGCTGCAGCTGCTGCAGCTCAAACAAACTATATACACTCACAACAGGAGGCGGTGTATCAGACGGCAGAGTGACAGGCTGCTGTCGCGCTTATTTCTGCCATGTGGTATCCAGGAAATATGACCATAGCCGATAAACGAAATTGATCAGTTGGAGATCGTTTTATCTCCATCTCCCAGTCCTAGCTGCAGCTCAGTGAGAACTGGCAACCCAGATAGAGGTGGGTGACGCAACAGGCCAAAACACAAAATCAAAACATAAACATGGGCTTTGTGTTGTTGGTTAAAACGGTATTTCAAATTAACATGATTCCTTAGTCTCTGGTGACATATTGTGTTATTTATTATTACTTGCCATACATTTCTTACATATAGCTCCTTTAAACTTTAGATTAGAGAAAGGTCAGGTGATGGGAGGAAGGTGTGATTACTGAGAGTGTGCACTTGTGCAGATCTTCACTAATTTTTCTAAGAGCAGAGTTTTAAAAAATGAAAAACTGTAAATGAGGTTGTTTTCTTTTTGCTGAGGTTTCCTGTGGCCTGAGGTGGAGGATACAGAAACAGTTGTTGGCTGTCCCCAGAGTCATATAATGTCTCACATTGATTAGTCTTTACACTTTATGCAGCTTTCACCATCCCCCATTCATCTGCTCTCTTGTTACACTCTCCACTGTATTGTCAGAGAGCTGTTGCATGCAAGTGTGTTTTCAGTGAGTTCCAGCAGACAAAGTGAAGAAGTACAAGTGCTCACGTCCCAGCAAAACTAAGACCTGAATCATTTTATCTTGATAAATAAGGAAAGTGGGCTCTGGTCTTTTTTTCTAGATGTTCTTTAACTACACAGAATTCAGTTTATAAAAGCAGCTTCAGATTAGTGAGTTGTTGACTAAAGCTTTGGTCATACTTCACTACCCATGCAGACAGCTGTGGGTTCGTACATGGAGAGCACACACACACAGACTGGTACACTAGAAAAGATAAGAAGTCAATAGGAACTGGACCACTGATGCTGAACATGATGCATTGATGCAGTAAAACAGGATTCCAGATTATTATTGTACTACACTCACAGTCTGTGTATTTATGTGTACAGTCTACACTGCATGGGCAGATGACAGAAATGAATGTCACACAAACCTTTGGTGTGTCATGGATGCAACAACCATGACTGGACTTAGGGAGGGCAGCTTAACCCTCTAATGTTAATAATGTCTGCCGTCTTAGCATTTGATGATTGGCACTAAACATAAAGTTTAACAGAAGCCAAGAGAAACATCCTTAATTTTGCACATAGTGTATTAAAATGTTTGGGCATTTTACATATGATGATCACATCAGATTTTAAGAAATTACAAGCTCACTAACGTCAGCAGGATACGTCCGGTAACGGAGGTAACGAATGCCTGCATAAGGAAGAGTCAGATGGGAGGTGTTATAAAGGAGGTTCCCTTCTCACTGCAGTAGGTTCATACTGTTTATCATATTAGACTTTGAGCTCACAGTCCTCATCAGCTGAACCCTGGTTCCCGTCACCTCTGAGCTACAGTGAGCATGTTTACTACAAGTATTATTCCCATGTGAGGAAATAAAAAGACACTTTGAAAGTGAGTGCTGTTCCCCTTTTGCAGAGCTTATTTCCACCATGATAAATCAGTTTGCCACTGCTTCACTAGGTAGTGTTAATTAGTCAGCTCTGATCGTAAGGACAATCTGACTAAGCAGTAATGGTCTTGAACCAGCCCTCTGTCTCTCTTTATATTTCCTCTTCGTGACTCACTTTTCTCTCGCTTTCTGCCACTCCACTGCTCTCTCCATCCCTGGGAGATTTATTGTGCTCCCTTCACCTCGCAAACACACATCAAGAAGTTGAAAAAACAGCAGCCTTTACCAAGACAGCAACTGTGTAACACATCTCACTGCTTTGTCTTGCAAGCCAAGCATTTAATTTGTGCAGAGGTCCTTGTGTTGACAAACAACATTGGTGCAAATGCTGTTATGTATTGCATTGTATAACCTCCTTTGATATCGTCCCACTGAGGATGTCTGTTTGTAGTATAATGAACACTGACTGTTTTGCTATCGGAGTCATCTCTGTCTCTGATGCATCTGAGCTCTTGAAGTCTGAAAAGTCAGGGCCTCAATTGAATTAAAGAGAGCGGAGCTGCGTTTTCATTGTTTGTCTCTGCTATTGTCGTTGCACATGGAGGGGAAATATTTCACTTAAAGGCTCTGTGGCACAAATCTGATTCGTCTAATCCTCCCCGTAATATCTCAGTGGCTTGGAAGCTGCAGCAGCGAGAAAAGCAATCGTCTTGCCGAAAGGCACGATGAACGTCCTGCCACACTGAGCAAATATGTTCAAGCAGATCCATTTTTCAAGATAAAGGATCTCTGCGTCATTAACTGCTGCCAAGTCTACTTCAGCATAGCACAATTCCAATGGGAGGGAAAGTTCTGGCCTGTTCTGTGTCTGCTTTACACTCAAAGTTAAAGCAGAACATCATGAATAATTAACTGTGTGTTGCAGCTCCCATGCAGCAGTCTCATGTAGGTGCTCTTCATTTTTACGCCTTTGGAATTTCACATCCAGGTAGTGAGCGGTAAACCAGGCCTCGCCGGAGCAGCCTGTCAGTCTCCCGGGCGAATCACTCGGCCCTTTGTTGAGAATGAACACAACACTCACTTTCTCCCTCCTCCCCCACCTCCCCTTCTCACTACCTGCCGTAACATTTCGCAGCAAAGTGAGACCCCAAAAAGATGACGACTAGCTGCCTCACGTCCGCGCTCAGACACACACAGATGTCACATGCACAACGAACGCACACAAAACAAAACGCGTGCCTGTAAACATGTAACACTTGCATGGACACATGCTCGCAGACTTTCACACATACTTTCTCACTCTCAGCTTCTCTGCTATCTCGACACATAGCGTCCACTCTGCACAGGGTTGGATCCAGACAGTCTGGCACCTTATATCCTTCTCCTTCTCTTTGTAGCCTCAGTCATTACATTTCCCTTGGTATTGCACCTTCCTTTTGCCAAATATACAGGGTGTCACTTTGCCTCTGCAGCTTTTCTTCACTGGAGGCTCTCACGTCCAGAGGGAAGTCAATCCTCCTCTAAGAAAAGGAGGCCAGTATATCACGAGGCGTGATGAGTGACTAATTGATTTTACAATTCAGCTCAATTTCAACTGTAACCTTTAAATGGGGGAGAAGCTGAATGGGGCACAAACAAACAGACATCCAAAATAAGATGTCAGGGGATGTCCTAGTTAATAAAAGGATAAATAGACATAAACAAAAGCTAAACCCAAAACATCCGATAGAATTGTACTGAAATGTTCACAGTGTATATTGTTTATATTCACAGTTTCCTTTTTGGAAGCATCTGCCCTGAGAGATAAGTGATGCCTCTGAGTCAAGGCAAAGATGTATTACCCCATTTACACTTGGTAGTGAATGGTTAAGTCAGTTGGAAGCACAGCCAAGAAGCATTTGAGACTTAAATCAGATTATTGTGATGTATCTTTTGGGCAGTTTTTGCTTTTAATGTAATAGCCAGAGTGAGAAAGCGACATGAGAGCTGGGGGTGTGAGAGAGAGGGGATGAGATGCAGTCAAGTGCTCGGCTAGATTCAAACCCAGGCCTCTGTTGTAAGGTGCATTTTAGCCAGGTGTCAACCAGGTGTGGTTTCATTCATCTATTCAGGACGCACTAACAACTGTCGTTCTTCTTGTCTTTGTGTAATTATGTCAGTTTTCAGACTCTGAAGTGATCCTAAGATTAAACAGAAATGACTCATCTCTCTGCCTCTGCTTTCAAACCACCAGGAAATAAGTGGCTCCTGTGACTTTTAAACTTGTGACGCAACCACTGAATGGTCCATGTGTTAGTTGCTGGTTGTTAGCTCGCTGTTTCTCACACGCTGCTTTAAATTCCACCACCCCACGGGCCATACCCAGATTTGGGTACGTCATTAACATTGGGACATAGCACAGCATATATATTTCTCACAACTCCCTCCCGACCCCTCACCTGAGATTAAAACTGAATCCCACTCTACCACACCAGCTGTTGGCAGTGCCACCATCCGCTAAGCCTGCTAACCTGATACTCCTCACATGCCAGTCACTTTCCCCGCTCTGTTGTTGATAATAGAAATAAGCTCAACTCAGGGGAGTGGCTTGAGGTTGACATTTAGCCACTGGAACCCCCACCCTCCTCTCATGAGCCAG
The DNA here is from genome assembly GCA_900303245.1 of Selene dorsalis. Classification (NCBI taxonomy): domain Eukaryota; kingdom Metazoa; phylum Chordata; class Actinopteri; order Carangiformes; family Carangidae; genus Selene; species Selene dorsalis. The sequence continues at coordinate 65,283 of OMNW01009934.1, read as the reverse complement.
CTGACACAGACAGTGATGAAAAGGCGAGGAAGAAAAAAAAAAACACAGGAGGGGAGCGAGAGGTTTTTTTGAAGTGGGACCACTCTGTGATTTGCTGGAAATAAAAAAAAAGGTTTGCATAATAATTCTATTCCTAGGAGGTCTTGTGGAAAGTGACTACTCCACACATCATTAGTGGGATGAAGTCCTTGCAGATTAGCGTGTATGTTTGTGTGCGTTGATTCATGGCAGCATTTATCCACCTGTGTTTGGCAAAGCGTAGTGGGACGTCTCTAATTCCCAGCACTTCCTCTGTGGCGATGCATAAACTTAACAGCACTTCCACCCACTCTTCCCTAGCAGTGATCAACTGTTTCTCAAGTTCTTTAAACTTCCCTCTCTCCCAAAATCTAAGTGCCCCTGATCAGTGTTTCTCCTCCTACAAGGCTCTGTGGGATTTGAAGAAACTGCAGGGAATCCACATTAGCCGGCAACATCAGGCTCTTCAGATGATTAACCATGTCATTCGCCTCCCCCATCTCCCCAAACCTGAGCAGTTGGAGCAAAGTGATAATTATGAGACAAGAATGAGTCCAGGGGAGTAGGAGGAAGCGCAGTGAGATTTACTTGCCAATTGGAGCTTTTGTTTGGCCCCGTTCGAGGCACAAGAGCGCTGCTTCCTGTTTCTGTGAGAGATGCTTTAATCTAATTAAAAGCAGATTAATGGCGCACTGACTGGCATCACCGAAGCTACAACAGAGGCTTAGTGAGGGGGAAAAAATGTCTCCCCCCCTTCAGAATTCACCACTGTCCTGTTGCTGCTAAACAGTAGATGAAATATTGGTTGTAAACAGTGTAGCCTGTTGTAAACAGGAGCTCCCTAAGTGCACCCTGAGCACTGGTGTCTTTGTATCTGATTGAAGGGGGGGGTCACATGGAGCAGAGAAGACCTGAGCTCTGGCAGGAGTCTGTTCAAACTGTCCCTCCAGTAAGCTTATACTCTGAGCATAAATCCAGTGGAGTTACTCTATATGTTATCCTTACATGAAGTAAGCTGAAGAGTGGAAATGACAAGGTCTCAGTCCAGTATCCCACAATTTTTACTCTGACAATGTCAGAGCCATGAAAGAGATGAATAGGAGGAAGAGGGAGAATATAAACAGTTTAGAGAGAAAGATACAAGAGTGTGTTTATATAAGAGAGTAAAGGGAGTGAGTGGGAAGAGGACGACATGAAACACTTTTGGTGGAGAGTTTTTCAGCTTCCACAGCAGCATCTATTTGACTGGTCTATAATCATAAGTATTTTGAATTTTAATGTGCGTTTGACTTGTTGATGGGTTTGTTTAAGCCGGCGGGGACAACTCATCTCATCCTCTCTGCCTTTCATTTGACGCTTAAAAGCACAGACAAGTGCACACACATCTTCATTCATACAGTTCTCCATAATAAAAGTCTCCCTCCCACACACACACACACACACACACACTCAGAAGCACACTTTTTCACAGAAATGCTAATATAAATACTTGTAAAACTTTATCTATCTCACACACACACATGTACACATAAAGGACAACATATTGTGCCCTTGAGCGTGAGGGTGTTATTATGTGGCTATTAGAGGAGCTGCTGTTTGTCGGGCTATTGCAGAGAGTATTACCTGGGAAAATTGACCACAGAGTGTAGAGAACAGCATAGACTGTCATCCTCCAAGGCGAGACTTAATCCAGAGTATCCATCACACTTCAGTGTGCTATTTCATGGGGGGGGGGAGTGCTGGAGGAAGTATAAAATGAGAGATGGGCGCTGACAACAATGCAGACACAGGAGATCCCTCTGCCATCACAGCCGTCATCCTAGATTCCAGATGTGGAGTGTTTCTGGAGACAGAGGGTGCACTTGTTGAGGTCAGGCTTTGGTGCACCAGTCGGGTGGAGTTCAGATTTTAGAGCACAGATTTTAGAGAACAACAAAATCAAGAGCCATGTACACCTCCTCATGTTTGATCATGTTTAACCGGGGTTCCTAGCATCTAAATCAGCACTCAGCGTCTCCCACTGCTTCCTCAGTGAGTCACACAAAGATATAAATGTACTGCACTGCTGCTTTTGGATTACAGAAGTGATGCTAATGAATGAAAAATGAGAACAGCCAGAGCAATTGCAAGGTCATGCAAACCCTCACAGGTGTTTTCACTGATCTGGGTGGAGCTATGGGGGGGGGGATTAATTCAGATCATAGAGGGGTTTTCTGCCCCGGCAGGTGCAACAAAACAGCAGCAGGAAAGCCAGAGAAAATATCAGTGTGTACTTAACCCACACAGTCGTTAGAGGAGGTCTAAATGGACAAAAGGCCTGTGTGGGTGTATGTACACACTCATGGCTGTGGAGAGGCTTTGAATTCTGTAGACACAACACAACTGAAAGCTTTGACATGAATTAAATACACAAAACAACTGAACCAAGAGGATCATCAGAGACAAAACAAAGAAACAACATTAACAGCAATACCCCACTGTGACACACAAACACACACTCGTATCACACCCCATCTTTATAATTATAGATGTGTGACACAGTCCATTAGGGCGGTATTTAACACATCATTGGCAGCCATCTTTACATTGCACACAACCATATGGTTTGCTTTGGCAACTCATCACTTAATCAGACAATGGAGCGATGCCTGAGCCCCGCCCCTCTCGACTGCTGCATCAAAATGTATCTCCCCAATTAATTTTAAAGCTGAAACTACTTTTTCAAAATGCTTAACACAGTCTGAATTACCAACATGCATCTCAGCAAAACGGTTAATCTCACCCCCCAAAACTCTCTCTCACCCACAAAACATTCAACACATGTCTCAAAATAAGCACATCTATTCACAACACTGGCAACAAGTCTCACTCAGGAAGCAAACACTGTCACTCTTAGTACTCTTAACTGCAAAATACAGGACCAACAGAGAGCATTACATAAAATTAATTTTAAGTTTAAACTTTTTTCATATAAAGCAGTATTGTATCATATAAAAACTACTTCATCCTCACTGAGTGCTCTGAATTGTTGTATATTGTATTGTGAATGGCAACAAGAATGAATCAGCAATGCAGCGTTTTGCTTCAGTTCCATGTATTAAAGTTTATTGTAAATAAAGAAAAATGCAGAATCCCAGAATTTCAGAATATTAGAGTAGACGCACACGGAAAACAGTTTTACTTTTCACTTCATTTTCACTTCCCTCTCGTGGCCTCATGTTTTTGTCAACATCAGCAAACCAGTCAGAGACTGCAGCAGAGTGGTGCTTGTCCCATGCGTGGAACAATCATGGTAATAAATAAATAGCGTTGTTCTCATAATGCAGTGTCGTTGGTAGTAGTATTAGTATGAGAAGTAACATAATATATGACAAGGTAAAGGTTATTTCATTCTAATGTAACCCGTTCGGCTGCTTAGCTTATGTAATTGTTCATATTTTTAAACACAGTGTTTTCAACTTCAAGAAAAAGAAGCTTTTAGGATTAAGACAAACTGGGAAGCTGTCTTTTCTTAATACTCATTGAAGGTTGCTGGGGAGCTCTTCCCCTTATCTTTCCCCTAACCCAAACCAACCCCTGCAAACGCCATCCCCAGTGGTGATTTTCTTCAGGGCACCACCCTCCAACATGCCTAATCTTTTTGCAGGTTCATGCACATTTAATATTTAAGAATCTGTGTGATGGTGGGACTATACCTGGAACACAGGAAGCTAATATGTATTGCTGTGTGCCTGTCGAGGCAAGTCATTAAATTAACAGCAACTTGAACCTGAAAATTCAAGAAGAGATCCTATGTGTATGTGTGTGCGTGTGATATGTTTGTTTGAACTATGTTTTGAACTACTTTCGATCATCCAGGCCCCAGTCACACTGCACCTCCTCTAACCCCCCAACTGCTACAGTCTAAGGCCCTTATCTTCAGTCTTCGTTCCAGTCACTGCCCTATCTCTCCATGCACACACACACACACACACACACACACACACACACACACACACACCAGCAGGCCATAGGATTATCTAGGCTTATTCCCAAAGGCTGGACACCCAGCCTCCGAACCCCCTGCCCAAACTACCAAGTGTAGTATTTAGCTTGTGCTGCAGTGCGTCCATTTTCCTTAAGGTGGATTGCAGTTGTGTTACAGTCTTGCTGTTCTGACATGATCCGCACATCTCTATGGGCTGTTTACTAGAAAGCTGTCCCATCCTCCATGCAACATTTATAACTTGAATTCACTCAGTTACAATTTCCTCTTCCAGTCTATTCTTCCTCCCCCTGTTTTCCCACTACTGCATTATTCTTCTCCTTCCTTCTTCCTGTCAGCTGCTTTCTTTTCCTCCTGTGTCACTCGTGTTTTATTCTATTTCCCTCCTCACTCTCTTCCCCTCTCACAGCCTTTATTACTCCTGCCTTTCCCTTTTTGACTAGACCATTCATGGTCCAGCGCTATGTCCGGTTTACAAGCTAATGACAAGTGTCACCATTTTTATAGACAAACTTTAACTACTCTCCTCAGAAGAGGGTTGCCAATGAGGGGCAGGATTTTAGCAGCAGAGCAGCAGCATGAAAATGAATGGGTGACTGCTGGTTAACATGTCTTAATGGACCATGTTGCAGTCACCATTTCTAACCCATACACAAGGATTTGACCTAGTCTTGTTGCCCCTCCTCCCAGCTTGTCCCCATATCTCTCTATTGCCTCTCTATTTCACATCCCCTCGGCTCTCCTCTCCCCCTCCTCCTCCTCCTCCTCCTCCTCCTCCTCCCTGTGAA
>OMNW01009934.1:44145-60472 GCA_900303245.1 Selene dorsalis | reverse complement strand
CCCTGTCAGATGTGGAGAGGTGTAGCACTTTGGGAATTGACTGTAAGTTGGAATTTGTGGTGCACAACACTACGCTGACAACTTAAGCTTGTTTTTCAGCCTTTCAGTCTCAGGTGAGCAACTAAAACTGCCAAACAGGAAATAGGAAACATTGTCCACTGCCCCCCACTGCTTCTCTCTGCGGGCTCCCCTACTCCCTCTTCACCCTCTCTCCTCTCTCTCGCTCTACTTACGTCTTGTCCTCTATCTCTTCCTCTCTGGCATCCTCTTGCTGTTGCCTGAGTTTATAGCTTCGTTTGTGTCTGGATTAGAACGTGACTTGCCTGGATAAGGAGAGCAGGTACTCAAGGTGCTGAAACACACTCCTCTCTCTCTCTCTCTCTCTCTCTCACGCACACACAAACACACACACACACACAATGACAGTCTTACACATAATATGCTCAAAAGCATACACACTCCTTTCCACTCTTAAACACTTGATTGAGGGAGATGTTGATGCTTACGAGGAGCACAAGCAGGGCTTGGCCTGTAATTGCAGCCTTCAGGCTAGCATTTCAGCCACTTGCTGTGGAATTATGGGACTTGTAGGTGAGGATAAAAAAAGATATCCATATACATACATTACCAGCTATACGACCAAGTGCAGATTTAAATGCAGTTCATTCCCTTTTCATGTTTTGCTGTGGCTGGCCCAACTGTCTCGCATGAACATCAAAGGAGGAGATTTGTTAGAGGTGATGGAGAACACGTTTCCATGGCGACCCTAGCACCATCATCATGTACTCTTTCATACTGTCTACATCAATACAGAGAGCAGTTTTGGCATATCTCCTGGATTTTGCATTTTTGGTAGAGATGATGGGAGACAGGGGAGAGAGAGAGGTTGGGAAGGAAAAGTTCTCAGTATACAGCAGACTTCAGTATCTCCGTTCTGTATCAGCAGCTAAGTAAAGAAAACAGTCCAGACAGTGTGTGATGCCCAGCCCAGTGTGTAAACCAGTATGATGGAGACTCTAAAGCTGTATTCACATGATTTAGGATCGAAGGCAGCAGTGAGAAAGACTCCCATTTGTAATACTTTAACAGCTGAGTATCATGGCTGCCATTCTTCTATCCATTCATACCAGACCACTGTCACAGGTTTATGTAGTAATAGTCTCTAAGCATAGTCTTATACAGAGAATTCCACCGAATTATGTCAAATTCCCCCTTTCTTGTTTTTTTTCTCTCTGTCTTTTTTTGTGGAGTTAGTTAAATAATGTTTAAATGTGGTTTTGGGGATAATATGTTTTACTTCTCATAATGTGTTTTGGGTGAAAAAACACTAAGCATGAGAGGGGTTTATTTGTATGTTAGTGGTTCTTACCAGGTTTTTCAGTTGATGTTAGGGGATACATAAATTATACTAGCACCACATTCCTTCGCTTAGCTCCTGAGGTGAGTTTTTATTATGTCTGGATACCAGGTGATGCTGTGTAACAGTGGATATTCTGCCTGTCTTAGTCCTGGTTTGAACAGTGTGAACCCAGAAGAGACTCATATTATTAACAGCACTAAAACAGAAAAAGAAACATAAAGGTAATAGCACCACACGAAACAAGCACAACAGGTAATAGTGTTCTAATTAATTTAGTTGTAGTGCTGCCTAACAGCACCTGGATTTATGGGATGCAGCTTCTACCAGTGTAGCAATACCTGCTGACAGCACAGAGACAGAGACGTAGCTTGCCGTCCCTCCAGACTCAACTGTCTGACAGCTTAGTATAAACAAGAGGTGATATTAACTTTGAAGACCATTTCTTCAACAGTAATGAAAAGCTTTTTCGTACAACACCAAAAGTGACATATCGTGTCAATATGTTTTTCATCCAAAGGGAAATAACATCTCCAGGTTCTAATATAAACGGGCACCTTCACCTCAGGCCCTGGCACACTATTACATTAGCAGGAGGAACATTGGAAACAAACAACCAGAGCATTACCACTGCTGATCCACTGAGAGGCTGGATAGCTGCGAGGCACATTCTTGACTGAGCCACAGAAAACCCAATACAACTGTGTCTGAAGAGGGAGAGGCCCACTGACTCTGTCTTACCATCCAAAGTTCAGAGGTTGACAGAGCATTTCCATTGGACTTTCTTAAAAGACTGCTCGGACATTTTAGACAATTTGGTGTCAGTTTCTCGGCGTGTTTTTGCGAACGGTGTTGATTTCTCCTTTCCTAGCTAAAAGCCCTCAGCAGGGCTTTGGTGGCTTGTCAGCAGAAGAAAGAGGAAGTACTCCCCTGACACTGCAGCAGCAGCAGCAGCTTGCTGAAAAGGGTCCTATTGTGCTAAATGGTAGGAAACATGCTTTCATGGACCAGACTTTTGGTACTGCTAGAGCAGAACCCCTGTTGGGAAATGGCAAAGATGGAAGGAGGGAGGGACAGAAGTGTCTGTGCTGCATACTCGCCTCTTGCTGTCTGTGGTATTTTTCTCTTTGGTTCCCTGTCTCTTGCAGCATCTCCCTCTCGCCTCTTTACAACCACCACATCACACCAGGACATCTCTGTGGCCCAAAGCTGATGGGTATGCTGCCCAAGAGATGGGCCTGCTGCCACCCTCTGCCTCCCTTTGTAAACATCCAAAAAACTAAGGCCAAACCACCATGTGGGTATGCTAATGTGTGCTGCCCTGGGGCTGCCCATAGAGATGCCAATCTGTGGCAGGGGCCAACCGGGTACGAGAGGGGAAAATGGGGCTTTGACTCCTGGAACCTGTCAGTCTGGAGGCGTGTGTGTGTGTCGGTGTGTGTGGGTGTTTGTGTGTGTGTGCGGGAGGGGGTGAGGAACCTTTCCAGCCTGGCAGTGCTCTCAGGTTTGGCTCTGCTCAGCTCAGAGACGTGGAATGCCAAGCTCCATTACATGTTCTCCCTCCAGTGTAAGATGGAGACACTTGAATGTTTTAAGTCAACTACACGCAGCATGGGTGGAACTGTATTTTCTGAAGAGTGTTTGTTTTCATTCTAACGTGTGGAGCTCCACAGCAGTTTGTCACAACATACCAGGAGGAGCAGTGAAAAATCGTTGATAAGTCAATTAACCTCATTGGATTTTGGTCACATCCTCTAGCAGTATTCAAAAGAATAGGTCACTCATTTAATCTTATTTATTTACAATTCCTTGATCCCTCAGCAAAAATGTATGTATATTTTTTGTTTCTCTTCCCAAACAAAAGTAGTAATAAAGAATATCCTGATCTATTTTTTAGCCTTTAGTCTTCATCAAAGCATTTATGCTCTGGCCCTCTATGTAAATAATGTGACATAATGTGACTATATGAGCTGCTCCAGATTAAACTACATGCCTTGAAACTGCCTGGAAACCTCTTCTATCTGGTTCACCTTCAAGCAAGATAAAAAACCCAAAAACTAAACAAAAACCGTCATGTGCAATTGTTATGTGACCCAGACTGAGGCAGAACTGTTGAAGAGATTTCTTAAACCCCCCTGAAACTGCCAATTTATTTTTGTTTGCGTGTTTTGTTTACCTTTTGGGTTTTAATGAGCCTGTGAGAGTCCCAGCCATTATTACAGCTACCGGTGGCACTCTACTTTTAATGATGTACTGTTTTAACCATTGCCCTCCTGTGGTTGTGGTGACTGTGCCCCACAAAAGTCTTCATTAGCACTACAGCATTTCTCCATGTGCCTTATATAAAGACACTCCTACATAAAAAGGGAGACTGCTAGGGTTAAATGTGCATGAGTTTCAGATGTAGAATGAGACTGCAGACTGTGCAACTTCAGGATTGCCCAGTGGAACGGCCTCATTTATTTATGCAGCTTGTCCGGGGGATAGTTAAGGGGGGGGGTCATCCACCGCTCTACAAGTCTTTCTCCTCTACTTGTCGAACGCTGTCTTCCATCAGTGACACTCCCCAGGAGACACTTATCAATTTGAGTAACAATAGAAAGCTTCTTCTCTGACACTACTGGACACCAATGGCCGTTAAATGAAGCACTAGTGAGGAGTGCAGAGGTCAGGGGCTGTGTCAACATGACAACATGAGAGTAGGAACCTTTTATGGAAACATAAAAAGATTTAAAAGAACAAACAGTTCTGCTGTTTTGTAATTCTCTCTTTATATTTCTCTCCAGTCTTTTCATATCTCTGTAAATCTCCCCTATGAGTTGTAGCGAGTGATGTGCCGTCATGTACGCCTGATTCCATGCAAGTGCTGCACGCTGGAGAATAAATGGAACACGTACAGATCTTGTATAGAACCAGGAGGAGACCTTGTACATGATGTGGACACACTGGATCGATGATCATCACTTTTTGACCTGCCCGGGCAAGGGGTGTGTGCTTGTGTGTTTGCAGAAGTGCATATCCACTTCATGCACGAATGCAGCCAAGGAGGCCTGGGGTAAGGCAGATGGCTGAGAGGACCGAGTCAGTGAGGTGTTTGTCTCAGTATGTGAGTCTGAATCTTAGTTATGTTCACACACATGAAGGAGTGTGTGTGTGTCGGTTCCTCACACATCAATTAATCTATCATCATTTACTGGCCTGTCAACTTAACTTTGTTTTTAACCCAGTTTCATGCACCACATCGCCACAAAGCCCCTCTCATCAGTGCCAGGGTGCTTCGCTTCAATTGTGGGAGTTGTCGCTGCCATCTCCTGCTTTGAAATATAACCTGCTGCTCCCCCCCCTCTCACCTTATTTAGGGATGAGCTCAGATCTCCAGAGCATTTTGTGCATATGTTGCCAAATCCACCCATTTGTATGTGTGTGTGAGTGCATGTGTTGAGGTAAAGCTGCATGTGTATGTGTGTTTTTGTGTCTATCCCTCAGCACGAGTTATGAAGCAGAGCTCAGCAGGGGTCTTACAAGGAGGCCACAGCTGTGCGTGATGTTTGCCACAGCAACAGTCCGTACAAGCAGGGGAGTAGTCATGCTGGGCTGAGCTCACTGGGAGTTAGTACTAATGTTATGTCTTTGGTATATTCATTTATAGATGATACATTGATTTGTTGTGTGTGTGTGTGTGTGTGTGTGTGTGTGTGTGTTCTAATCTAGGAAGTCGAATGAGGCTGCTTCTTTTAAATGTTCTAACAGTGAGGGAACATTTACATGTATATTTATGAAACTGTTTCTAAAAGTCTCTTATTGAGGAGCTAGCCTAATGGTTATTTTATGAATGAATGCAGACATGTAAAACATGATCAGATTATAAAATACATAAAACATAATCTCATTGACCTGCTTCAGTATTAAAATGCTGCTTAAGTATGCACGCATTATTAATGCTGATCTGGTATGAAAACTAAATCATTATTTGACTCTAGCAGGGACCAGTCTGTTTCCACCACAAGTACTTTCAATTTTGATCATATAAACCTGCATTTGTTTATTTTCTTATCCACACAGTCAAGCAGTGGAAACAATTGATAAACTTTAGTAAAGTCCAACACATATGGCAAATCCATTATTAAACAGCTGCCTGTGTACACATCCAGCAGCCACAGAGCAGCATCAGCATTCCTTCAGAGTCCTGTTCGTGTCAACCTGATGGATCTAAGTACAATATTCACTTGCTTTTAGTTTTTTTGTCTCCACCTCAACTCCTGGGGATTATGTGGCTAAATGCTGCACTAGCAAGTCTCTAACTGTGTACGTCTGTCACGAGGTGCGGGGTAGTGTACAATGTGTTGATTAGAGGCTTTTCATGAAAAACTGTTGCCTGCCATTCTTCATGTCAGTGGTTAGAGTGAACTGGCTGTAAGTCAGTGTAACATGTCAAATACATGATTTTTTCTTGCAATTATATATATCTGTGCAGCTTTGGCAGATTAATATTAATTCACTCACATGTCCTCCACACTACACAACTGGATGCAGACATGATGCGTTCACTGTAATCTGTCACAGAATACAAGGCTGCCCTGAGCAAAACAGAGGTCACGTTACACTGACAACTCATCTCCCCCTCAGAAATGCAGTTCTGCCCAACAAACTGAAAGCGAGCAGGCCAAAAGGCTAGCAGCACACGGCTGATGATGACCACAACAACAATAACACAGTATACAGTTGCCAGTGGAGCCTGACCTATGTCGTGTAAGGAGGCTGGAGAGACCTGAGGTACTCGGTGCTGACATTAAGCCCTGGCTGAGGATGCTGACTGAAAGCTCAGGCAGGGATGTTCTCTGGCTCAACAGCGAGAAATTCCACTAAGGATAAGGGAATTAGTTTTAAAGGCCCAGTGAACTTCCCTCACTTCTCATCCTCCTTTGTTGAGCAGGACATGTCTTTTTTGTCTCCAGTCCTTCATTTGTTAAACACCAATTTCATAAGTCGCTTCAGTTGGTTGCCAGACGACCAAAACCCCAGGAATGACGAGATGGAGGAAACGTGGCTTTGTGGATTATATTACCAAAAAAACAAAGAGAGTCATAAAAGCAGTCATAATAGACACAGTGTTGGAGCGCAAGCAAACTTGGCAACAGAGGTTCAACATGGCTGACATTTTGTGCAGTCAGAATCTGCCTTGGAGATGAAGTGTCTGTCAACAGGACTGCCTGTAAGATGGTCTCCACTTTGCTGAGTGTGCACCCAGTAGGCCCAGAAATATGAGGAGCAAGCAGAATGTTGCTGAGTGTCTGGTTTGCAGACTCTCCCCTCTTGCATCACCCCTCAGAAAACCTATTGATGTGATTCATGTTGGAGCATATGGTTACAACTGGAACAACTCCTGCTCCTGCAGCACCTACGGTAACATCCCGGACCCAGCACCCCCATCCACACACCCACACATGCACACATTGTGGAGAGGCTCAGCATAATCGAGAGGGGAAACACTACAGAGATGAAAACCCTTCCTTTGGAGTGTTAACAACTATGTTGCTGTGTCTGAATCTGGCAATCGCAGAGTGCACGGAGGCTTCCACTTTCTGCAAATTATGGGTGTGAGATGTGGATTTGGAGGCACAAATGTCAATTTGCGTGTTTCCGTTGTACTTCTCAAACACAAATCTCACACTGTTCTTCCCTCACTGTTCTTTTCCTTCCACTCCACAAAGGAAGTCAATAAAAAAAGGAGATGTTACCTGAAGATGCCCTTCTGAGGGTTGTTATTCATACTTTTAAGTCACATTCATTTTACAAAAACATTCTCATTTTCCACTTCTCACAAATGTACTGAGGGCTTTGTCAGCCCATGCGCATCAATCAAATAGGGTTTCCATATATCCCTGCCCACATAATACAGGGGTTTTCAAATAGAAACCTTGGAAGCACAGGCCTCAGAAGATATGGGAAGAAACAGTGGGTTATGTTTTTCTTTAATTTGAGCCTAGAGGGATAGAAAAAGGATTTGAAATTGCTTGTGTCCTGTTGTAGAGGATAGGAAGGAAGCTGCTGGTGAAATGGTATTTCTGTAAAAGACGATTTTAGCCACTAGCTCCAAAGCATCAGCTAACTTGTGATCCACACAGCAGAAGCCTGTTAAAGCCTCGGTGAGTAATAGCAGACTGCGCCCTCATTGAAGCTTTACTTCTGGCTTTGTTTGGATTTCACACTCAAATACATTTACTTAACACTTTTGCCGTAAACTGTGCCACCAATTATTTTCCGCATGTGAGCTAAAAATGCTGAGAGCCTTTTACAGGACTTCTTCTCAGAGACGGATGTAAAGTAAAGCATCTCAATTACTATAGAAATCTGTCTAGATGAATGTGCGTCCTCTGGTCTGATGAATCCGGACATAAAGAAATGTATGACTTCTCCTTCTCCAGACGTGTGAACAGCTGAAAATGACCTTGAGAGAAGACAGAAGCAGACTCCTTTTAATTGAATTATTGTGTGTCTATTCTTTATAAAGCACTTAGTGCACCTGTTTGTGCATAATTAAGAAAAAAATACCTCTGGATGAATGAATTTGATTTGATGTGATTTGGCGCCTCTGTCTTTCCCTGCGTCTCCTCTGTCTAATAGCTGATAATGTAATTAGGTTTCCATCACAGAGAAGGACTAATGATTGACTGTTGTGAAACGTGTCATGTGCTGGTGAGATAAACGTCCCTCTGAAACACTTTGAGTTTGGTCAGAGCTGTCGGATCAATAACTTCTCCTCCTAGTGTTCTGCTCATTTATAATCCTCAGCCATAACATGCTGTCATATTACGACTAAACAGAGTGCCAGCATTTCTTCATTAAGGTGTTACTATTGTGGGAGTAAATTGACAGCATCTGCTTTCCAGACTCGTGTACATTTCCACTGGCTGTCGTTTGTTGTCAAGGTTTTCTGCTGCTATCAGACACTTCTCTGTTCCCTCGTGCCAAAGAGCCCTCCCTATAGTCTGAGATAAATCTCAGCACTGTACTGCCTGTATCCTCTCTCAGCTTAATTGACTTGTGTCGTGCCTGGGAGATTGACCAGTATGTGTGTTTCTCTGTATTTCCCTACAGGCTTTGAGCTGCTGTATCAGCCTGAGGTGGTGAGGCTCTACCTGTCTCTGCTGACCGAGAGCCAGAACTACAACACTTTGGAGGCCGCTGCCGGGGCTCTGCAGAACCTCAGCGCTGGACAGTGGACCGTGAGTTCAGGGTCGGGGAGGGTACAACATGTACACACTGACTTCTTTATTCATATATTCCACCTGACCTATCCTGTTCTTATCACTGTCCTTTCAAAAGCTGACATTTTGGAGTGAGATCAGAGAAAAAAATTATATAGTCAACTTAGTCAATTCTGGATCAAACCAGACCTGCCTCCAAAGATGCTCAGAGACACTTTAACTAGGTGCAAACACACTGTGTCTCTGACACCATATATTACACAGCTTCTATAGGGTTTGCACTGTGTCTGACTGTGTCTGTAAAACTATATATCACACAGCTTCTACATGGGTTGCTTTGTGTCTCTGAAACCATATAGCGACTGTGTTAGAAGAGGTAGAGCAGAAGAAAAAAGATCAACACAAGCAGGCAGCAGGCTGCTCAGCCAGTGAAATCTTTATCAAAAATTGATTGCCAGGATGTTTGGGGGCTCAAAACAAGAAAAAAGAGCATTGCACTGGCAACACAGAGATCTGAGCAGCCAAAGTGTCTCGGAGAAGGCAGCACTTGAAATGTAATTTTACTTAGAAATATCAAGACAAATGTATGGTACAGAGAGGCTGTTCACTGTTAATACCTTTCTTCATATCATGACTACATACTGTAAGGGCTTGTACAGCACAATGTTTGCCTGTGATGATGGATGGTAAGAGGAGCTCTTCAGCGAGGCCTGGACATTTATTCCAATTAGAGTGGCTGTGGAGCTGCTGAGAGGCCGTCTGGCTTGTAGGCAGCAGTGAATTATCAACAGGGAAGGCCAGTTGTCAGATGCCAGTTTACGCGCAGCACCTCAGGCAAGAGCGGTCACTTATGTTTTTCAGCAGACTGGCTGCACTCAGCCCACGGCAGCATTATCATGACGCCACCTCTCTTAACACCCATGTGTCAGACTATAAACACATCTCTCAGTCCTCTGAATCCACCAGCAGCTGGAGAGGGAGAAAAGAAGAAAACACCCCAACTCCTTTTTCTTAGTTTCATGAGCTAACATCCAGCCCTGTAATGCTCTGAATAATTCAATAGTAGTGATTTTCAGCTAAGGTGGGCATTTTGAGGAGAAATCCTTCTTTTCTTTGGCGTTCTTCTCCCAGTGGAAGCTGCTCAGGATTCTTGGCCAAGCTCACAAACCCATGGAGCTGGAAACCCATCACACTGGCACATCTGGTAGCTGGACAAAGCGTGTCCCTGCTTCCCGGGAGGATATCACAGCCTCTCCTTTAAATCCTCCTCATTCTCTGCTACTGCCTTTTTCTGTGTCACTGGATTGGTGTGTTTTCCAAGGCCCACTACTGCCACCTGGTGGCTCCACTGCACCTATCCTCTGCTTAATTACATCTCTGGGGGGTTTCAGTCCTTAGATGAGAAACTCTTTCATGTAAATCTTAATGTTTTATGTTACAAAAAAATGAGAAGTAAAATCTACTGATGTTTAAATTAAGAGAAATTATATCACATGTCCATTCAGAGCTCCGCTGTGTAATGCTGTGAATTAGTCACGACCATGGAGCAGTGCTGAGCTGTCCTGTAGTTACTGAGTGAATGATTCCCTCCCCCGACTGGTGTTGTGGAGGTGACCTGGACTCCTCCCCTGGAGGTTTCCCAGTGCTCTAAAGAAGAGACACATGGTCATGCTGGGCAGCTCCTTGGTGGGATTCTGTAGGTCCACATGAATATCAAAGTGGATACTGGACTCACTCAGCCTCCACCAGAGGTGAAAGGTTGAAATCATAAAAAGCAGTCATAACATGCTTCTGTCTCTCTCCCCCACAGTGGTCCAACTACATCCGAGCCACAGTGCGTAAGGAGAAAGGTCTTCCCATCCTGGTGGAGCTACTGCGCTCTGACTCTGACAAGGTGGTCCGAGCCGTGGCCATCGCCCTGCGCAACCTGTCCATCGACCGCCGCAACAAGGACCTGATTGGTACAAACTCTATTAATACCACGCACACATCAGACGCCACTATGATGTCCTTAGTGCTGTTGCATAATCAATGCTTACACACCAAGTGCCTTAGATTATATTGTATTTGAGTAGTTATTAATAACAGCTGTTAACATGACTGTACAACAACAGTAAATGTATTAATTTGTACTACAGAATTAGAGCATGTTAAGGTCTTAATCTTACAGTCCTGTTAACAGAGTTGCACTGGTACTATCCATATCCATTGTAATAACTTATTTAGTTTAATCTAAAGTTTATCCATCATTATTTATCAATGACAGGTGATAAAAATCTTCCCATTATGTGTAATAATTAACTGTTTCCAGTAAAGATAAGGGTATTTAATTTAGTTAGATAATATAACGTAATCTGATGTTATTAGCCGTGTGATCATCTGAGTAACCATAAAACACAATTAAACTCCACCTTACAGGAAGTTATGCCATGCGGGACTTGGTGAGCAACCTGCCCAGTGGTCAGCAGCGACCAGCTAAGAACCTGGAGGAGGACACCGTGGTCGCCATCCTCAACACCATCCATGAGATTGTCACCGACAGCTCGGAAAACGCTCGCTCTCTCATCCAGGCGCAGGCTATTGAGAAGCTGGTTGCCATCAACAGGACCAGGTGAGACTTCAGATACACAGGACCTCACATGCTGTACCATAAATGTAATTACAGTCATTTCTGGAGTAAATCTAAAGCTTAACATTGTCTTATTTGGTTTAAATTAAGTCTGTCAATTTCATTTTGTTAAGGACTAATTTGGCAACTTTATCACCCATGTATGAACCCAAAAGGCACATTCCAAATTACACTCCCAACGCTGGCAATACTGTGCTTTTTTATTGTATGCCAGATTATCCAAACACACACTCATTCACACAGTAGCTAAATCGTAGGTGATTGCCCTTTTCTTTTTACTATCAGTCATTCACTGTTTACTGTTTAAAACAGTTTATGTTGCTCACAGTGACCCTAAGAGAATTTCTGCATTCATGTTTGTATAAATCATGCCAGAGTGTGGCTACACCACAGAGACATATATGTACACAGTACAGATAATTACAGCGTGACCTTGAATGCAATTTGCATCATAAGCCTTTATATTAGTATTCATGGAGGATAATGTAATGTGTTTCTAATAGCCTGAGCTTGGCTACCACAGTACTATACTCTAACGAGCCTGAGCCCACACACACACCACTACCCACCACACATTAATTAAAAGGCTTTTAGAACTAGAGGGCATTGTTATATGGGGGTGCCTCTGAAGCTGCTGCATATAACAGTAAGCAAGTAGTTGTTCCTCTAAGATCTACTCTGCAACCTCGTAAGGAGCAGATATCATGGCGATATTTTAAGAACGGTTTCAATCATCATAATGTCAGCCATTCCAAAATGAAGTGGCTCTGCACCACCCCACACCATTAATTTAAGATGAAGAGCACTTTTCAAAAGCTCATCCTCTTGTGTGGAAGTATTGATCATACAGAGTCACTCGAGCAGCATGAATATACATAGTTCATTCACACACTTAATAGCAGTGATTCCTCTCACCCCACTGAGATTAGCTTTCTTTGAAGTAAACCCCCACCCACATGTAATTAATACTGGTGGCTTAGAGGTGGCTAATGAAGGGAAACGTGCACTCATCTGGCTATGAATTAAAAACTAGACCCTGAAGCCACTCAGGGGACTTGAAGTCTTTGAATGAGGAGATTGATTACTGCAGCAGCTGTGGTGTCCTAATGTTACCAACCCAGCCATCATAGTTTTGGTGGATTAGATGAGGTTTCTGATTTTGTTTGCTCTTATTATTTCCTAATTTATTTCTTCCTGTTTGTGGTTCTTTCAGCCAATCAGCTCGTGAAACAAAGGCAGCATCCCATGTGCTGCAAACAGTGTGGAGCTACAAGGAGCTAAGAAACGCTTTAACCAAGGACGGCTGGAACAAGAGCCACTTTCAGGTACAGTAATGTACTCCTGTGGAGGGATTCGTGAAGTTTGTTGATGTGATATCCTGATTTTAAAAAATATGATTCAAACATTTAATGACCCAAATGTTAGAGAAAAACACTTTTCCATTTATGAACTGTCCCACAAAAATGGTATTTACTTAACAGAAAGTATTAGCAGCATCGATAGGTGTGTGTGTGTCTGTGGACATAGGCACACTTTGATGACATTACATACTCATCACTTCATTCCTTTTATAGCCAGAGGATGTTTTCTGTTACACTTGTGTTTTGGAGGTATGAAGAGAGAAAACAAGTTCTCTGTGTTCCACTTGTTCTGTGCTGCATCTCTTTGAGTCGTAGGTTGTTAACATGCTGCTTGCTCTGTCACTTCTCTCAGCCCACAGTGACAGCCACCCCTAAAGCAACAAAGAACGGCAAGCCAGGTTATGATGACACCACCCTGCCCCTGATGGAAAAGAACCAAGGTGTGTGTGTGTGTGTATGGATTTTCTGGCGTGTTTGCCTGTTTAGAGGACCAAAGGGTGGGATTAAGTAGAAAATACCACAGGGACCCTCAACAAAATAAGGAACAAATTAATTTTATCATTTATTTCAACACAGAATAGATGTGTGAGATGCAGTCACCCTGGTCAAGCATGTAAGTCCAGTGACTAATGTAAAGGATAAGGTTGGGAAATTCCTCAAAAACAGTAAATATCCTAACCACCGAGTCTTAAGGCAGGATCAGACTACACGATTTCAGGCCGATTTTCACACGGTTTTGTCGTGGCCGACACACATGTATGTGGAACTTAGGCTGAATAAAGTACAGTGTCTGTGTTCAGTGCAGTTATGGAACGTGACACCTAGTGCATTAGTGTGACTCACTGATGTCTTTTTAGAAACTCAGGCACATATCAAATATGGCTACCCACAGTAAGTGCTATTCTGATTGATTTGTTCACTGGTTTTTATGACAACTGAAGAAATGTATCACGTACTGTAACCAGATGTATCCTTTAAGAGGCCCTGCAAGTACAAGCTGTCACATGACACAAGTGACCTGTCATTTTTTGTCTTGACATGGAGTATCCCACCTCTGGTCCTACAAACAGGTTTAAACAAAATACTAACACATGCTGGAGAACAGCACTGGGCTCAGTGTGTGTCCGCCCGCTGAGGATGAGTATGTTTTTTGTCATGGCTCTATTTAAGCACCATGCTCGCCACATTTTTACTGTCATCTCCTGTGTGGTGAAGCTGTGGTGTGTCACATGTTGCAGTAATGCCATTCATTGTTGGGGAGTCAAAAAAAAAAGATCATTAAATGGGAAATGGAGCTTTGAACACGACATTCTGCTGCTGTTGAACCCAAACCTGACATCCTCAAAAAGTTTTTGTTGAAGGAATATATTCCTCTGGAATATATATGAGCAAATGTGAAAGGGGTTCTTTTTTGTTTAATGTTTTGAATTGATGTAATAAGGTCAGGGATAATAAAATGGATGTTCCTCCACTCTTAAATGAGTGTGTAAGGCTGTCCGTAATTTAAAAAAGGGGGTAGAGGTTATCTCTGACAGCAGCAGTATGTGTGGGAGAGGGAGGGGGACTTGTGCAGCACATTGGCTCAACAACAAACATCTTTTTGACAGAGGAGTCAATAGCATAGCAGCAGGCTAGTGTTCTGATTTCCTGACTATATGGCCCCCTTGATATTTTTTTTTTCTATTTACATCCATACATACACATCAATCGTGGTGCTCATGCCTGCCCACTCTCAGTTTGCTTTATTCAATCACTGGCCGAGAACCATTACCCTGAAAAGCAGCAGCGTTTTGGCTCAATGACTCAGTTTGTGTGTGTGCCGCTTTTGTACAAATGGCATATGAATGCTTTTCAGGCACCAGGAAATGTGGCAGTGGTGATATGATACCTATGGATGAGCTGGGTCCAGGTAAGAGCCAGACTGCATGATCGCCCTTAGCCAAAAACAAAAAAACAAAACTAGCTCCCCTCTAATCTGTCTGCAGTGTCCCGTAGTTTTTTCTGTGATTCGACTTCTCTACCACAAAGCGTTGCCAAGATGTGTTTTTTTTTGTTTGTTTGGGTTTTTTTTTTTAATCTCAAAATTCAAACAACTGAACATCCTGATCTTGGTACAATAGCTTTGGACTGAGCTTCAGACATGACACCCTTTGATGTTGTATGCAAGACCCCTCTCTTCACAAGATGTTTGTACAAAGCTGGGCCTTGATCAGAAGCTTGACACCAAAGGATGTGGGTGGTTCTCCACTTATTGCATAATAAATACTCTTGTTATATCTCCGTGCACATTTCCTCTGCTGTACTCAAAGTAAATAATCCTGTCGTTATAGAAGTGCAACTCTATCAGTCCTTCTTTTCATACCTTAATAAAACATCAAGAAGACTGAGACTCTTTGGTGTGACAGAATAAGGGTTTTTGTAATGAGGAAGTAATCTAATTTACATGTGTTGCAGTTTTTGTTTTTCACAGTCAACTCAAATTCAAACTCTTAGGTGATACAGCATCATGTAGGTTCACCTTCCAGCCTCTGGGTCTGTATTTATCCAGCATCTAAAGATCCCCACAGGAACTATGCTGAAAGTGAAACCAGGACTAAAGACGCAAAGCAGCATTTCAGACGTTTTGAGTTTTGATTTATTTTTTATGCTTTTTACACTTTCAACAGGGAGAGGGATTACCCTGAGGAAAACACCCAGAGCTGCAAAGTAGAAGTTATGATGCTGTGCTGTATTTTTCCAGCAACTTGAAATATTCAACTCATATAATTTGAAATGCAAAAAAATAGCAACATTTTTATCTGTTGGCTTGATGTGTATGATCAAATCCAGGTTACTAGTTTATCTTGGTTTTATATAAAAAATGTAATGCCAACACTGAAAAAAAGCCTAAATCATAAATATTTTTAAATTATGAAAATTTTACACTAGAGGTCCTCATCCAGTCACAATGCTTTTTACTGCTAATATTTGAGCCACATCTTGCATGGATTCATTGCACAGCACTGATGTCCCCACATATTAACTTGCGTGATCTCTCATATCAGAAAAATGATTCGTGTGATGTCAGCCAGTGTAGAGAATACACTGTGACAACATTTTTGTATTACTCTGCCATCAGTAGTTTTAATGAATATATGAATGAATGAATAGATAACATGGTGTTTTGTGTGATTGCTCTTCAGACTGAGTCATGAATAGGTAACACGGTGTTTTGTGTGATTGCTCTTCACACTGAGTCATGGAAAATGACTCTGTCTGAGCAGATGTACAAGTGATCAAAGTTTGATTTATTACTGCTGAAACTGGTGGATGTGACAGACTCAAGTGGATACTGTTTCAAAATTAGGTTTTTTCTTTTGCATCTCACTCAAGGTTAAATAAATATGTCAATCATTTTGTGGATTTAAAAGGTTAATAACCTTCTTTTCTCTCAAACGCTCAAACTGGTATCTTTATTATACTTTTATGTGTGCAACCTCTGGTAAATCTTCCAGCACCGAATACCTCTCTGTCATTCAGCACAAATTAAAACAACACGATGCTTTTCAAGGTTTTATTTCTCATCAAGGATGGAGAGAATTAGCTGACTGTTGTTCTCTGTCCTCATTAGATGGTTACTCCACCATTGACCAGAGGGACAAGGACTGCAAATACAAGACGGGCGATGGCTCAGTGGACCTGACAGAGCGGGAGCCATTAAAGGTACAGACAGACTTCCTCTGATCTGCTGTGGGATCGAGGGATAGAGGACGAGATAATGATGCCTCACCGA
>OMNW01009934.1:15012-44111 GCA_900303245.1 Selene dorsalis | reverse complement strand
CTATTATCTCTCTCTCTCTCTCTCTCTCTCTCTCTCTCATCTCTCTCTCTCTCCCTCCTCATGGTGGTCCTCATTAGAGGCTCTTAATTCTACTGACTCTTTAAATAGGCTGGAAGTTGTTGTTCTCCGTTAATGTTGCCTGCTGCAGCTCAGTGCTGTGGAGAGCGTCAGATCTGCGAGCCACCAGTTAATTGAGTGTAAGCTTTTGGTGTCTGTAAAGTAATTAATCTGAGACTGTATAAAAGAATGCGCCAACAAGCGCTCCTCGTGGAGACGACCCTTGCCTTGGCAGTGAACAGACTGCTGCATTATCAGGTGGTTGTCTGCTGATTATACAGCGGCCACAGTTTGTTTATTGTGGAGCTGATTGGCAATCCACCCTCAACAAGGAGTTGCCGGATAACAGAGAGAGCGTCTGACATGTGTCGGAAGACTCTCAAGTACTTTTTCTACCTCATATTAATCTTCTTTAGAGCTATATTAATGGGATTTGCCTGTGGGATTACAAAACTACCACAATAAAGAGTGCATAAAGTTAGTTGGTAGATGTCTCTTTAGTTGTTGGTCATATACAAATCTTTCCAAGGTTTTAGTGGCGTTTTCAAGGATCACTACAACACTGTTGGTAGGCAGTTATTCTACTGTAGTTCTGGTACAGTTATTCTCTTATTTATTAAAAAAATGTACATAGTCTTTAACATTTAAAACTGAGTCAAAATGTCTGTGTTCTGTCTGCTGTGGTATTAGTGGAGAGGAAAATATTTGGGATCAGCTAATGTACTCTGTACTGTGGCTATGGATATTTTAAAGTCAGAAATCTCCATGGCAATTGAATATCAGTTTATTATATGAGCCATGTTTGTTCCTTAACCTCTCACAATCAAATTGACTTACTGAAGTACATAAGGTGCTGCTGCAATGGTTTGTCCTGAATGTAAGAGGAGCCTCACACCAGGCTGAACGTCACTCTTCCACTGGCCTCCCTCACTGAGCAGTTCAGTTTTGTTTCACCTGTGAATCTCTGACCACACCATCAGATATCACTGTGTGTGTGCTGACCACACTATTAAACAGCTGGAGGTCTGGAGTAACAAGATTTTCATCTGGTGTTCAATTGCTCTTTGCAGTTTTTATCGTCGCTGTGATTGCAGCTCTGTTATGGAAAAGCTTCCTCCAGTCATAAATAATACCATTTATATACAACACATACGTGCATTTATGCATAATAGATTTGTTTATTACTATGTAGAGCTACAGTACTTCAAAGGATAATCTGAGGAATCATCAGAGTCTTGTGAAAGCTCAGAAGCATTTGTTTGTAAATCCTGTGTTACATGATCATAGACACATCTAAAGCATTTCTTCAGATGGTTTTCAGTGTCAGTTTCAGTGATGTTTTCTTGCTGTCCAGGAGGTCTTTACACCAAAACAAGTACAGAGCTGAAGAGACGGTTTGAGCACAAAATGTAGCAGGAGAAAAATAACAGCTCAACGCTGACCTCGGGCTTCAGTAATTTATTTCACTTTTTATTTTACTCTTCATCACGTTAAGCTGCTAAACCAGTTAGAAATTAAGTCATAGTTTCAGCTCTTACATGGGCAGATACTTTTAGCAGCTCTGAAGCCTCGGACAGGAGCACAGCGTAGTCGCGTTTGTCTTGGAGTCTACAGACCTTCGAGCGTTGCTCCAAAGCTGTCTCCTGAGTCTGCCATCTGTACTTCCCAGAGGTGTTCTGCCCGCTTTGAATGCAACTTGGCTGTGAAACCTTTCTCTCCCTCTTTCATTTGCATGTTTTGGTATGCTGTTTTGTAATCACTCTGACTTCTTTCCAAGCTTTCCTGAAGGCAGGGAACTAACACTGGCTTCTCTGATCCCGGATGCATGTGTATTTATGTGCGCGTGTGTATTTCTGAAATGTATTGACCTCTTTTTGTTTTGCTGTGTTTTTTTAACCCGTCCTCCTGTGGCCACAGAATGACACAAATAGGAAACACTATATCAGGAGTAACAGGCCTGCGGTCAGTCTGGTGGACGCTTGTGATGTTAAGCCCCAGCCTGTTGACTCCTGGGTCTAAATGCATGCATGGTAGGTCTAAAACATAAAGGCAAAACAACAAATAACAACCTTCACCTGTTGAGTTGGACTGTAGCATCCTGTCATTCCCTGTTTGTTCATTATTTCTGCCTTTTTTTCCTTTCACCCTCACGTGTAGTCCTGCTGCACCTACAGCAGCCAGCTAGTGAAGTCACCTTGGTTTTTCATTGAAATTCATTTGAAAATGACTTATAAGGTTTCACAATTTGAGATTTTATCGACAGTTTCATATAGTTGCTGTGTAACTGACTATTGTGCATCCTTGAATGCTTAGATTGAGGGAAAGGTAGTGCTCAAAACAATTTAATTACAAGATTGAAAACTTAAAAAAACAAACACTAAAAACACTTTCAGTGTAACAAAATGCTGGGGTAGATTTTAATTAAAGCATGCCTCATTATTTACAGTTTAATTGGCCATTGGCTAAAACTCCTTTCTCACTGACAGCAAGTGGAAGTGGCAACAGAAGCAGGTTTCTTCCCATGTTGAAATGGTGTGTGAGCTGTAAGAGCTGCAGCACCTTGCAGTTAAAAGAGTTTGGAGTTTGAAGCACTTGTTTCCAAAAACCAGTGAAATGAATGCCATGTTTTCTCCAGTTGAAGTGTAATTGTAGCATTTCACCACTTGCACATCTACTTTGTATTATTCAGTCAGTGTGTGGAAGCTGCCAGGCTAACTTTTAACACTTAGTTTGAAAACACAAAGAAGTATCTGGTGAAGCAGCTAACTGGGATATCAGAATGAGGTGCAGTCTTATGCTTGCAGTACTTACTTTATTTACATGACTGTCACAACAGACATGAGCCGGTGAGGGTACTGATTATTTCCTGATGCATTACCTGTCTTTACCACAATGCTTCATTTTTTATTTTCTAAGATTTTTCTAAGATTCATATTTTCAAGTTGGTTATAATAGTTATAAAGCTTCCGTAAAATTTCAGGCGGCAAACATCCAGTAGGTTTATGCAGGAACAGAAAGCTAGGAAGCCATAGTAACAGTAACTAAGGGGTGCAGGGCTTACTGAACACTGAGTTTGTGTTTTCATATTGCTTCTGCCACTGCAGTAAACACAAATTTTCAACGCACCTGTTTAAAAAAACAACTTTGTGGCTTCTCCTCTCTGTAATACACAAACAACAGACAGCCTTTGGTGCGTGTTTACAATTCAGCACCACCTGTCTGATTGAAATGTATGCCTAGCTTCACTCACTGCCTCCCCGGACAGCCTTTGCTGAAAGTGGTGGCAAATGATGAAGGAGAATCATTCTTCTGCACTCCAGATGGATCCTCCGAAGACTCAGTTATCCCTTAATGAAAAGCGATATAGAGAAAGGAACAGATTTGTGCACACGCATACGCACACACACACACACACACACACACCCATACACACATGCATATGCATACACACAATCTCTACGTTTCCGTACACACAATTTCCTGGGTCAAAGCAAGATGAACTCAGATAAATAATTCATGTAAGCTGACTTGGCAATGAGAGACAACACATACAGTGCATTCACTCACATTCAGACATTATCATCTCTCATATAATATGCAGGAGACAGAGATGTAATGTGAATTCATCTGAGCATGAGCCAACATGAATTCATATGACATACAGTGTGATATCAAGAGTTGTTAATTTGAATATTTCATATTAAATCTATATTATAAAGTAACAGTAGATGTCCAATTAAGTTGCACAAAGATAGAAATTCAGCTTCTCTGTGGAGTTCGATAGATTTCCTACAGAGTCTTTCAGAGGGAGTCAAGTGTGTTTCAACAGGAAGCCTTCATCAGTTTCACAGAATAGAGCCAATAAAACCACTAATGAAAGCTTTCTGTGGAAAGGTTTTTCTCCATTGAAGACATTGTTTTATTAAAACATCCCTTCGCATCCGAAAGCCGGTGAATCTCTTGGTTTGTTGCATTTTCCATACTCATACACCACAGCTGTTAGCAGTTGTCATTTGTTAGACTATTCATAAGGATATAAATATGAGTAACACTGTCACCTCAGACTTTGAATCCCCCAAACTGCACATTAAATGACTTTTGCAAGGCTGCCAGATGATCTTGGTGACCTTCAGTAGTTGTCGTTGTTGTACCTGCATCACCTCTGTCTCCTCCTGCCTCCTCCTCACCTCTGTTGTCCTTTCCTGTGCCAGCAGCCTCCCATCAGACCTCACTGTCTTCCTCATTGTCACCTTCCTATCTCAGTCATCTCTGTCAGTGGCTGTCCAACTCTTTCATCTCCATCCATTGCATTAGGAACTACATCATAGGGTGGCTCTAGAAAAATTAGATGACTTTTGGTGCACATTATGAGTTTGCCACTTTATTAAAAACAACAGCTACAGGTAAAAGAAAGAATTAGCATCAGGTAAGTCATTTTCACTTCAGCACATGCAGCATCTGTTTTGCTGTCTCTTTTCTCCACTCCATTTGCCATCTGGACTGTCATTATTAGAGCATGTGTTGACTGTGACGATGCCAAGTAACGGTCTAGCAGTTTTACACATGTACAAGTGGAATTGAACTGAGAATTTCAGTCCAAATTCTTAACCAGTGATCCAACTATGAATAACTAAATTGTAGTATGACATTTTAAGGATTATTATTTTTCTTGTTGTCAAGAAATCCCATGAAAAGACCAAAGCCAACAATGGCAGTAACAGTTCACTAAATGCACTTTTCGGTCCTTTTTAAGAGGTGTTTGACATATTGTGGGTGACTGAGATGGAAAGAGTTGTTACATATCTGGTACGGTCTGTTCAGTCACTGGTGAACAGAGGTTCAGCACCTTCAGTTAATGTATCCTTCCCTTGGCCATGAAGGCAGCACAATATGATGTAGACACAGCACTGGCATATTATCACCTTATTGATACAAAAACACTTACATTAATTTCAGGTTTTTCAGTTTAACCCATGGTCTAATGCACCGTGAGACGAGTAGAACGAGAGAGCCATACTTCATCAACAGTACAAACAGGGTCCCAGCACATAACACGAGGCATCAAACACCTGCTAGCTTTGACTGGTTTCTATTGAAAAGAGACGAAAACAGAACTCACCCACTCTCCTCCAGCTGCTTGCTACTAATGCAGGAGCCCTAACAAGTGGATTACTGAATGCAGTAGAAAAGTGAGAAGTCCAGTGAGGTTTAATCCAGAAATGCAGGCACGCTTTGCTGACCGTGATAGTTTGAGCAACTCAACTCCGTTCATTTCCCTGTCAACACTCACTAGTTATTGTTAGAAACACATAGGAACACTGATGCATTCGGTAATCGACTTGTTAGGGCTCCTGCATTAGTAGCAAGCAGCTGGAGGAGAGTGGGTGAGTTCTGTTTTCATCTCTTTTCAATAGAAACCAGTCAAAGCTAGCAGGTGTTTGATACTTAAGTCGCAGGTGGCTGTGCTTAAGTCGCTACAACTAGAGAAGTTTGTGGTCGGCAAACTTGATCTCTGGAGGGGGTGTTGCACTCAATCTCATGGTGCATTAGACCAGGGGGTTCCCAACCTTTTTTCCTTGAAGCCCCTTGAGGTTGGGGATGAATGCCACAGTAAGGAAGTCTTGAAGGTGTTGAGAGACACTTTTGATTTTGGTCTTTTCATGGAACTTAAAGACAATAACAAAAACAATGAATATTACCAGCCTCATCCTTTAAGTCAGGCATGGGCAACCTATTCCACAAAGGGCCGATGTGGCTGCAGGTTTTCTTTCCAACCAAGCAGTGGCACTCCAGACTTGACTCATTTAATCTCAGTCTTGATTGGTCAAACTGTGGGCTCTTGGTTGGCTGGAACAAAAACCTGCAGCCACACCGGCCCTTTGTGGGATAGGTTGTCCACGCCTGCTTTGAGTCATTATACGTTATTAAAGTTTTCATTTGACATTTTTACAGTGCATACAAGCAGCATTTGGACTGAAACTCTTTACTAACTCAGTATTAGTGTTCTTCTCATGTTTTTCTCTCTTGTCTATTTGGTCCAGGCTTAAAAGTGCGACACCCCAGCTAGAAGAGGATCTCTCATATCACCACTGCCATTTCACATGGAGCTTATCTTTGGAGTTGGACTTTGTACAGAAAAAAGGATTTAAAAAAAATAATGATCACAACAGCGACTACCCAGCGACAGCCAGCATTCTCATGCTTTTCAGAAAAATAAAAATAAAAAAAGAATTAAAAGTGACCTCTCCTACTACTTTCTCATATCTACATTCCCACTGGACATCATGTGAATTTTACAGTGTTGACTCTTGGTGAGCTCTACCAGTGACAAGAAATGGACAGAGGCCGGTGCTGTTGAAGGAATGGACATGTGGCAGGGCGGCAAAGTGAAGTGATGGAAGTGAATGGAAAAGAAACATGTGCTGGAAGGAAACCTGTGGGAGAAGACATGGAAAAATGGATGTTTTTACCTTTAATTTTCATGTATGATAAAAATGTTCCCCCAAATGTTCTGGGTTTTGGAGAATTTTAGTTTGATGCCGAGGTTTGGTATTTTGACTTGAACAGGTTTGGACTGGTGTGTTTGAAGGTCTCTGAATGTTTGTTTTGAAAATAGTGGGATGGACACGAGAAAGGAAAAGTAAAAGGAAAGAAACCGAGCCTAAGAAGAGCTGTAGCATAGTGGATAAACATATTCTCCCAGCAGCTGCTCTCATAGATTTACAATCCATTTGGTTCACTGTGTTTTTTCAAAAAAAAAAAAAAGTGCACTGAGATGCTTTGAAATCAAAAGTGATTAACAGGTGGTTAGTGTCCATTTGAGAAAATATGGAGTCTGCAAGTTGTGGTCTAGAGAAAGGAAAGTGACAAAGTGTGTACATGCAATGAAGTGCCAGGTTTTCATTACACTGCATTGAAAAATTGAGATACAATGGAAAGACTTTCTGTTTCATCGTGATCAACATGTATGAGCCAAGTGGCATGTTGACTTTCAGTCACAGAGCTGTGGTTACATATGTAACCACTTCAGTTGTGTAGCGACATGGTTCCTTGAGTATCCTGGTTGGTTGTTCTTTGTCGATGATGTGTATTAAAGAGGATATAAGGCATTTTGTTTATAAATGATTTGCGTTTTTGAACAGAGAGGCAGAAGATTGTTCTCTTGTTGAAAGGATAGATCTTAAAGCATTTTTATTTTTTGTTGGGTTTTATATAAATGTATATTAGGGTCAAAAGGAACAAAAAAATGAAAAATGAAGGAAAAAAGCAAACAAAAAATGACAAACTTCTTAGTTGTATATTAATATCACATTGTTTGGAAAGCACATCTCATTTGATAAAGGCTCACCATGTTTGTAAACAAGAAATAACAACGTAACTTAAATCTGTGTCAAATATTGTCGCGTTACGCAGACGATCACCTATTTAT
This sequence comes from Selene dorsalis, assembly GCA_900303245.1. NCBI lineage: Eukaryota > Metazoa > Chordata > Actinopteri > Carangiformes > Carangidae > Selene > Selene dorsalis. The sequence goes on along the minus strand of OMNW01009934.1, from coordinate 36,625 downwards.
ATTTTGTATTTGTCAAAAAAAAAGGTTACAGAAACAAGTTCATCTGCAGTGTTCTTTCTAAAGGCGATGAATACACATTGTCTGACATCTCTGATCCAGAAAATATGGAGGGTCAAGGGGTCAGACAGAGGTGATGGGATAGACAAGAGATGGCAGTGTTAATACAAGCCCTTTCATTTTTCTTCCCAGAGCATTCAGACCAAGTTACCACCAACCCTGAATCCTTCTTCACCAGTGCATCTTAAAGAGAAGTATTCGTGAGCATGAAGAAAAATCTGTACAGATGTTTATATTTTATTCTTTCCAAGTGCCAGTTTTTTTGTGGTGTCATTTGGATATTAACTAATTCATTCGTATGCAGGAAGAGAGCAAAGGTGGACGAGTGGATCTGGATATTCAAAATTTAAAAAAAAAGTTGTATCACTGTATAAATTAAAACTTCAAGTTGGGTCATATAGTATATATTTTTACAACATTATAGGTCAGGCAGTTGAGATATAGAAAACCACAGAGATACAGATCTTATTGCCATTTTTCTCTTTCTTGAGGGTGCACTGAATCACACAGAATCCAGTGGTTGTGTTTCCGGTCTCCTTTCCAGCCTCCTGTCTCCTGATTTAGCTCAAATAGGAGACAGACATAGAGTCCAGTCCAGGTTGGTGTCACTCATGCGTCATCAAGGTGAACGGCATGTGCCTGCATTGAAGTCTGATTTTTCTTTGTGACTTATGTGACTTTATAAAGCTTGCATATTTTACACAGTGTTTACAAAAATGTACGTTGTGGTAAAAATCAATAAACTACAAAAAAATTTACTGTATAAATTTTAATTTCAGAGGTAAAAAAAAAAAGTTATAATAATACCCAGCATCCCTTTTGTGTGTCCTCAGAGGTGTGTGCTTTCATTGGAAAATACTGAACCCTCACAACAAAGACCCATATGACTGTCTATTCCTTACTGCACTGTGCAGTACCACAACCAAAGGATCCGGAGGTTTATTTGCATGTATTCAGAAAAAGGGGTTTTGTTTTTGTGGATGTGCAGCTCATTGTACATTTACAAGATAAAAAGCTAATCACCTGTAAAATAAATGCAGGACACAGACACACATTGGATCAAACAGACCTACCTATGTAGATATAACTGATTCAAGACCGTCAAAATAAAGTAACTGTACTACTCAGTAGCAGATGTGTTTGTACCTATCATGTGCCTTAACCTTTTCCATGGTAGATAAAGATAAGTGTTTTATATAACTTTATTGATCCCTTTCAACTGTCATCTCTCATCCCGTCTGCTCAACTCTCCCCTGATCTCCTCCTGTGTCAACCCCCGATCCCTTTTCTCCTCCGCTCTGCTCACACTCATTTGTTCTGCACCCCACCCCTGCCAACCACACCTTCCTTCCAAATCCAAGTAGTTTAGACTGTTGGTGAGGTTTCTGCCTTGTACTACATTGTATTATAAACTTTTAAAAAGATAGAGTCATTGAAAAAATGGTTTTGATTTCCTAGAGGAGTAAAATTGTTAACGCTTTCGTAGCGAGCAGAAGCGATGCCACAGTGACAGAATGTATTATGTTAATTTTACTAATACCCAGAGGCAAATATTACGCTTGTTAAACATAACGGAAAAATACTGGTTTGTAGAGTATAAATTTGGTGTGTTTTCAATAAATCATGCCTGGAAAGAAGCTGTTACCTGCACTTGTGTTTTATTTCATTTCATATCACATTCACATTTCCAGTAGATTCAAGGTCTTCAGTCATCACAGCACCTGACAGACTACAACGCTCATTTCAACCAGAGGTAGAATTGTAAACATTCATTTTAAAGTATTGACTGTGGATTATAACAATACTTTATTGTTAAAGTAAGATGCAGAATATGTTTAATGAGTGAGTGAGAGTTACTCTGGCAAACCAACCAAAATTTTAGACCAGGAATTATAACAATTGTACAACCTTGGCATTTTGAAGAGGGTTTGGTCAGTGCTTCTGATTTTTCACATTTGGTCCTATCTGCTTTACCAAGAGAAAAAGAAAGTGTTGTAATACCATAGAATATAGTGTATACTGTGTGAGGCAGTGGGCTGGTGTCCTAACTGAGCAGACCAAGTATGAACCTGCTGACCATGGTTTAAACCCTAGTTACATGTAAACGCCTACTGGATTATCCTTGAACAAACCATTAGATTCCCTCTAACTCCTGCAGTACTGAGCCTCTGAAGAACATACACTTTCCCAAGGGTCTGAATCTTTGGCAGCCTTATTTCAGTTGGTTATATTTTTAGTCATAAAAGCAGGAAGAACAGGATCTGAAAATTAAGACTGAAGATGAAACAAGTGACAATTCTAAAATCTCTATGATAATGAGTGACAAATGAGTGCAACTGGGCAAATGTCTTCAAAGGCTTCTTCAACATCCTGTCTTAATAAACCATTATTGTTTTACACAATGGACTATTGTATGTATAGAGCCTTTGAACAGGTGACAGTCATCGGGGAAAAAGCACAGAACTAATAACACTGAGGATGGCTCAGTTATAGAAAGTGTTTCAGAACGCTATGACCTTTGCCAGGGCCCTGGAACTAGAAGTCATTTCTGTTTTTTCCTGTATTAAAATGCAAAGATCCACACTTCCACACTGATGTAACATGCTTCATGCCACAGACCAAATTTCTATAACAAAACTATGTACTGGATCATTTAGGGAAAGGACACGTTATTTTATTGCATGTGATTCTTTGTTAGTTTTGGCACACTTTTTTTGCATTAGCTATACAGTTTACAATACGTTCAGTCATTTTAAATCTTTTCATAGGTTGTACATTCATATTTGCCTCTCTGATACTAATGTTAACTTACATTTGTACTTATTTCCTTAAATTTAACAAAATAACAACTAACTCGGTCATTTGGGCCGACCATCATATCAGAGCCTCTAACGTAAGGAACTCACTGCCTATTGAATTTAGAATCTATATAGATACCTTCATTACACTTTAGTTTTCCTCTCCTATTTATTTGATCATATCCATTTATTGGCTCACCTCATCTGTTATTATTATTCATGTATGTGTATATTTCAATATCTTGATATTTACAATATCTATTTATCTATCTATCTATCTATCGATCGATCAATCGATAGATAGATAGATAGATAGATAGATAGATAGATAGATAGATAGATAGATAGATAGATATTGTAAATATAAAGATATTGAAATATTTTATACGTCACTGATCAACGTATTTTTAATGTTTTATAACCCATTTCTTGTCAGGCAGCTCTCTGGCCACCACAGACCCGGCCGGGGTCTTTTCATAACAACATCATGGCTGCCCTGTGCAGAGGCAGACACCGGTGGAAAAGGACTAATTGTTTGTATGTGCTGACCAGAAACCTAACAGGTAAAACAATACGTTGTTGTAATTTTGTGTGTAGATACGAGGGTCAGGCCGGGCTCACAGCTTCACAGCTGAAGGCGTGTCCGTCAGATCGCGGCTAAAGTTTCCTACCAGCAGCTGCTGTCACTGTCTGCTGCCTATTTCTGTCCAGCTAATTAGTTGAATTAGATTCACCTGGTGCCCTCGGCCGTCCAGAGACAGCTTTTGAAACGCGTGTGTCTGTGTGTGGGTGCTGTAGCGCTGTTGGGACTGTAGTGGGACTGTAGTTAGACTGTACGCTGCTTCCTACAGGACTCCACATTTGACTACCGATAAGGTGGGAGTAACTCGAGATAAAGTCAACTGCCTTAGTTATTTGTAATTTATGCTAGGTGAATGAAAACTTCTGAGGCAAATGCACCATTAATATTCATATTACATTCAGTAATTTCTATGTTGTGTATTGTTGACCTCTCTATACGCTCCTATAGGGAGGTATGACTATGACCTGGTGGTTGTTGGTGGTGGTTCAGGAGGCCTTGCTTGCTCCAAAGAAGGTGAGACGTTAAATTCCTACTGTTCTTAAATGTAAAATAAAAACAGAGATTTCTATATGATAATACCGTGATATTACCACTCTGTTTGCAGCGGCACAGTTGGGACAGAGAGTTGCTGTTTTGGATTATGTGGAGCCATCTGTTAAAGGTAAATGGAATTTGTGGTGTAAACTGAATTGCTGGTTTGACGATTTTATAAACACCACTGTAACATCCTGTGGACAAAAAAACTTTCCCAAACAGGTACCAAATGGGGTCTGGGTGGTACATGTGTTAATGTTGGCTGCATCCCTAAGAAGCTCATGCACCAGGCTGCTCTCCTTGGCTCTGCAGTCAAGGATGCTAAGAAGTATGGCTGGCACATCTCTGGGCCGGTCTGCCATGACTGGTAGGTCTCAACCAGGCATATCATACAACTGTCTCAGTGTTTCATCAGCTCAGGGGCAGGAAGGCAGGAAACCCAGAAACCCTTGTAGGCAGTCTAGCAGGGCAGAGGACAGCAGCTTAATGGCACCATCTAGTGATGTAGCTGCAGTGATGCATGTCATTACCTCAGGTCATAAAACAATCTCTGTGACGTTTGTGAAGTGTTTCTGGAGGCACACACAGTTCTGCTCTCTTCAACTTAGCCTCTTTATTTCTCTGTATTTATAGTTCTTATCCAAGAATAAAGGCCATCACATTTTTATGTAAAAAAAAAAAAATCTGTCGAAGAATGATATCCAAAGTGCCTTCTTTTCCTTTTTCACATGTCATTATTCAACGGTAGCAGGTCTTAGCAGGCACAGTATAAAGCACAAGAACCTCCTCTGTATAGTCCTAGTTTGTTTAAGGATGCAGGGTTGTTTATGTTTTAACCTTTGATCTGTCCTCCAGGGCCACAATGGCAGAGGGCATTCAAAACCACGTCAGGTCTCTGAACTGGGGTCACAGGGTTCAGCTTCAGGACAAGTAAGAGAGACTATATCTACTTGCTTTGTTCAGAGTTATAATGTTTCATTTATTTAATTGAGGTAAAGGTGACAGCGTCCCATGGTAGTCTTAATGGGGTTTTTTTTCACAGTTGTATAACATGTATGATGAATTATCCCTGTCTTACCCACTCAGCATGTCACTCCCACTTCCTGCTTCAATAAGTGTTTGTCACATACTTCATATATACAACATACAGATATTTACATGGATAGTTTCTTCCATTCTTGCATATTTTCTTGGCATGAAATGTTGCTGAGGGCTGGATGTTTCTGGCGGGGCACAGCTGAAGGACTTGTAGTCAGAGACCATGTGTTGATTGAGTGACTGCCTGGAAGGCAAACAGGTGTTAACATGTTCATTAACTTCAACTGTTTTCAGTCCAATGACATCATTTGCCTGGATACAGAATATTAATAATCTTCTTATTATTTAATATCCAGTCAGCCTGAAGAGGTTGCGTTTTCAGATCAGCAAAGATGCAATGTGCAGAGCAGTCATTTCACACAAGTTTATTACAATATAGAACTATATGCATTTTCTGTTTTGTTCTGTTTCATGATTAAATCAGATTTAGTCTTGTGTGAGTTTACTTAAAAGCTATCATATGAACTGGAGCTTACAATTTCAGTTTAGAAACATAAGAGTTTGCATTATAATATGAGAGTTGGTATTTTTAATTACTCTATATATATACTTTATGTATATTTTAATATGATGTAAAATCTACAGTTTAGATTAGATGAATGAATTGAAGTGTGGTGTACCATATCTAACCTTGGGAGTTTTAAAATTACCATCTCTGCATGGCAACAGCACAGCTTACACGCTTGCTGAATTTAATTAAGTTCAATACAAATAAAAAATGGATAAAAACAACATAACACATAAAATATCCTAATTAAAACGTTAACACGTGTAGATTATATTACACCGGCTGTAAAATGAAATGTTTTTTGTAAACTGAACAAAGGCTGAATGTAATAACATGTACAAAGCATAACTGGTACAATAATAAATGATCTTTCTGTGTAGCCTGGTCAGGCCTCTTTCCTATGCAGCTAAATCCTGGGGTGACTTACATGGATTTGTTGACCTAACTTTACATGTGTTTATTGATCTGTGTAGGAAAATCTACCACAAGGAACAGCCTGTTTGTTTTGTGTTTGCAGAAAGGTGAAGTATCTGAACATGAAAGGAAGTCTTCTAGATGAACACACTGTTAAAGGACTGACCAAAGCAGGAAAAGAGGTCAGCTCTCTCCTCATTTACTCTATTTCCTAATACAGTTTAATTTTTCTTACAGTTTTATATTTTAACCTTTAGTTTTTTTCCTTGTAGAAATGTGAATTTAAATATGTTTTGCTAATTATTAAATGATTTAGTGTAAGTGACAAATCAAAATTCAGTCCACTTTGAGATCTTAACTTCCTGTGTATGGTCAGCTCTGTACCTACTGAGAGTGCTGTTTCTTGTTTCAGTCATTTCAAAGCATTTCCATCATCACCTAAATGCAGAATACTGTAGAGACCACTTGCTTTTATTTGACATTTCCTTGTTTTTGAAGGATTTGAACAGAGACTTACTCACATTTCCCTTCTCTCTTTTAGACGATCCTCACAGCCAAGAACATTGTGATCGCCACAGGTGGGAGGCCTAAGTACCCCACAAATGTAAGAATGATTGCTATTAATTCTCTCTGATGTTTCTCTGTTTGTGTGTCGTTTGGCTGGTTTGTTATATACGAGGGGGGGGACGCAGCAGCAGACTAATCACAACACACCAAAGAGTGGGTTTTAGAGTGCAAGCCATCACTGATGGATCTGTTGATAGATGATTGGATCTGTTCATTGCTTTAATTCTTATTGCAGATCCCTGGAGCGGTTGAGCATGGCATCACCAGTGATGACTTATTCTGGCTTAAAAAATCGCCTGGAAAAACGTAAGAATGCTTTCATTTCCTAAACACATGCCTACCTACCTATACACATACTCTGGTATGCAAGTCTGATATTATATAGATCTTAACCAGTGGGTCAGTTTAGAAAGCAGGCTCACTTCTCCACATTTCCAAAAGCACTGAAATATTTTCATGTATTAACACCTTTCCAGCCACAATACAGTGAGATCATCCTTGAAAATATATATACAGCTCAGTACAGAATGTGTGTGATTGCTGGCATTGTCTTATATACAAAGCAGTACAAGGGAAACAGAGCCTCTAACCTCTGCAGTATTAATGCATCACTCCACCCTCCACGCTACCTGGCTCACTGACATGACACGTCCCACTGTCACGCACTGTAATCACTCATCAGTGACATGCAGTTTGTTTTTCTCCCTTCCTGTCAGCCTGTCCTCGCCTCATGATTCAGATTAGCAGTGTGCATCCTGACCTTTACAGAACAAGCCCTTTAATCCAGCCATTTAGCTCCTGTCATCACCTGGTTAATTGGTCTTTCCCTGATGTTTCCTCTTGGCACAACATGCAAACGGTGACGGTGGTGGTTGTGGTATACCTGCGTTGCTGTGGTTGTTTGCTTCATGGAGACAGATAAGCGGAAGTAATTATTCTGATATTCTAGCTTCATATGTATCCGGGCTGTCTGCACCTGGGCTATGGAGTTTAAATTATTTTTAATTAGATTCCTCTGAAAATGTAGCCTTTAATGTTTTGGCTGATTAGTAGTGCTGCGTATTTTCTACAATTGATTTGTAGCCCGTATTTTGGTCTTGTTTATGATCTTCGGTTCCTCCATAATGTTTAATCTGTGTGTTATGTCAACATAAAGACTGTTCTACATTTTGACCACTTGGAGGCAATACAAAATCATTTATAGGCAGCAAATCACTGCGAAGACACTGTAACCACCTGACTGTTACCGCTGTTGCCTTCACCTGTTCAACAGAACACCTTTGTATAGGAAGCAGAATTATCCACTTGAGTTCAGGAAGTGCTTTGATGTAAGAGGGTGATGGTTAGTGGAGTACTCTACCCTCCCGCAGGCTATAAGCGGTTAGCTGTGGGTTACCATTGGCATTAGCTTCTTCCAGAAGGAAGTTAAACAACACACACTTGCCAGAGCTGGGGATGTTGTGTGCTGCAGAGCTGTCAGCTGTGTAGGTGAGGTCTGAAAGGATGTTTCTGCAGGTTGGGCTGGTGTGGGAGGGGTTCCTAAGTGAGTGATGGGTGTCTCATGGACCTTGAAGCACACACGCATGCAAATTACAGGTTTGGCGTCGGGGTGAAGTCCATCTGGCTACCATCATAATGTTGTCATGAGAAAGCACTGGGCGCTTGCCAGCAGGCCTCTGATGCTGGTCAAAGGACAGGCCACTGCTTGAATGAGTAAGACCACACCACAGACTGCACCAACACACTGAAACTGTATAAACTGTAGAAATAAAGCACACACACACACACAGCACAGTGCAGGAGCACAGTCTTTGGTACATTAATTCTCTTACTGCCGTCCCAGGTAAAATCCGTAGAAACACATTATATTACAAACAAGATGAACAAAAGAGTCATAAGTAAATAACCAAAATACAAATAAATTCACTGTTTATATAACAAAGTTTTTTTTCAGCATGTGTGTTGATTAATTTTCAGAGAAAATGGTGCAAAACAGAACTATCACAGTAAGGCTCATCTTCAGTAAGCTGAATATGACAGGGCAGCAGAATGCAACATTTGGCACAGTCCAAAACACAAGTCATCCGTAAGTGTCCCTGTTGGTCCAAAAGTTGTCTTAGTTATCCCGAAGAGAAAAGCACTTCAAATTAAAAAAAAACAACAAAACAGAGCAAAAACAAACATGCACACTCAATACATAGCAACACTCAGTTGTTGACGGTTGACATACAAGGGGAGCATGCCTCCAGTGCTTTCCTCCCCTCTAAGAACACCATGAAACATCTTCACTGTCAAAGATGGTGTTACGGCCATAGAGTTGCCGTGTGTGTCTGTGCTGTCTTTCCAGGCGCCGCCCCTCCTGCACCTACTGACGGAGTGCACCAGGATCCAATTGCTCATTAAGCCTCGCATAAAAGCTGGAGGCAGAGGTGCGGTGGTACCATTGGGCCAACAGACAGCCCTGTTTGTGACCAGTGTGTGGTTAAGATGTGTGAACTACAGTTGTGTTTCATTACTCCCTGTGATTTGGAGGATTGCTGGGTCTTTTAAAGGGGAACTATGCAAGTCTGGTCGCTTTTCCACTGTTTTGCTAACCCTCCTCCCGGCCATGTGCATTTGTTTTCAATGAAGCCAGTGAGAAAACAATCAATAGAGCAGTGGATAAGGTTATTTATCATATAAGGTGTTACAACGTGTATATTTGTTTAGTCTTACCCGTCATAAACAAGAGATTACAGGTTACGGGGCACGTTTGTGTCGTGGTGCTGCCAAGACGAGAGCTGAGACACCGGGTCAGAGGGTCTGATCTTACAAGGTTGGTTTTCAGCCAAAAGATGCTAGATGGAAGACAGAGAGCCTCCATTCTCCCTGTAACAAGTTACAAGTCATTTCTCTAACCATCACAGTTACTGCTGTTTAATTAAGCTAAAAATGCAGCATAGTTCCTCTTTAACCCTTTTCGTGCGTTTCTCCTTACACAGGTTTGTCATGTCCTGGAGCTCTCTTAAAGTTCATATTATCTATGGTAGCTCCCCACACACATTCCAATTTGGTGCTATTTAAATAAAACTACTAAATGGCCAATATTGGGTTCTCTGTTATCTCTTTGCCCAGGTTTTCTTTTATTTATGCTGCTCCCCGTTTCCCCTAGACTTAAAGGGATGTAACAGATGGGATATTTACCCTTTAACGTAAAAGTCAGTTTTTCAAGTGCAAGAGAGTCTGATAGTCCTGCAAGCCAGACACTAACGCCTGGTTTGGTAGTGGATTTCCAAGATTTGGCTATGGTATGTTTAACTTGTAACATGCAAAATGTAATCATAGACTTGTTTGTCTTGCTTAGGTTATGATTTACAGGAAAAATACCAAAGATACACAGTTTGGTGCATACCGGTATTTACAATTTTATCCTAGTGACGGGTAAAATCATATCCATCACTTCAATCCAAAAAGCCTGGATCTGTGGGCAGTCCCATAGGCGATGATGTAATGTGCCCTCTTTACCACATTTGTAGCACGTGTGGGGATTATTGGGTATATAACATAAAGTCAGTCATAGTATTAGTAGTATAGTTTATTAGCTAATGAAAGTGAGACATGTTAAAACACAAAACAGTGTATGAATTTTACATTGCAACATACTTCTTCTGATAAACATATTAACTACACTAGATCCACATAATATCTTACATTGATAAGAACATTGTCATTACATGCAATTCTTTTAATTTTATTAGTTGTATAATAGTTACTGCTTGCCTTTATGCAGCCCCTCAAAGCTTTACTACTTACTGTACTCTTACAGAAATGGAACAGACACTGGAGCAAAAAATACTCAGGCATTAAAATATAAATATAAAAATTGACTTACTGGAATTGATCTCTGAGTTCTAACATGCTCATATGCACATAAGTTTGAATTTCTCCAACCAAACATTATTGGACAAAATCAGATGATCATTTACTGTATTCAGGACTGTTTAATAGTCGGTTCAAACTGCCCTTTTTTCAGTGTCATGCTGTCCATGTAAATTTGGTGGAACTGATTATCAAATCAGTGACTTATTTTTATTGTAGTTAGAGCAACAGTTCAAAAAAGGTCTGACTCTTGACAAATCGTAACTTGCAAATAAGTCCACTGACACTGATACACAGGAGTATCCAAGTCTAGTGTTTGTCTTATCATTGTCGAGGCTTCTAAAGAACTGCCCAAGGTTAACAAGCAGCCACAGGCAATCAGCAGAAAACCACTTTCTGCAGGACTGAGTTCACTGAGGTCTTGGCTTCAGCTTCAAACCACATGCTACCACTCCAAGCCTCAAGAGTTTTACAATGTTTCTGTTTTTTGTTGTGTGTCTCCATGTCCACTTTATTACCTCAGATTCAAGTCAGAAACTCATGAGTGGACTAGACCATGTTTTTTCTCACTTTTGCAGCTGCATAGGTCAAATCTAATTTGACCTTTACATGTCTGTGACATTTTCCTGAACCTGGCATACCAGTCCATCTCACACAGATGACAATCAAAGTGGGAAGTAGAAAATAATATAACTATTTTGTAGCAGCTTGCCAAATTAAGACATAATGAACTACTTTTTTCCTCCACTTTAAAATCTGTTAACTGTTAAAGATGGTCAGTGATTAGATTTCCCCCGAGGCCTCCGTAAGAGTCAAAATTGTAATACGTCATCAAGATAATTTAAGGGTGCGTGGTGCATGAGATGAAAGTTATGTGAATTCTCAAAGATAACAAACTTATTTATTGATAATAGCTTGAACTTCACTGACGACACCATTGGACTAGATATCTGTGTGTTTGTGGGGTTGGCTTACTGCATCTGTATCCCCAATGTGCCTAAATGTCACCATTGTATTTGTTGAGAAGTCCTGTTGTTTTTAGAAAGGTTCTAATCAGCATCATCTTTTGGTTGAAAGGTGTATTGCAGTGGTACAGACTCCAGACCAAGCAGGTTTAGGGGAAAGGATAGTTTCTCAGTGATGAAAGTGGAGAATCAAGCTAAAGCTCTTTGCCTAATCTTCTTTAAGCCACTTCACAATACGTGCTAAGTGCAGCTGTGCATTACACAGATGTGGGGAAAATGGGCACTGGGGCTTTTAGTGGTTGGTGTTAGCGTGGACAAGGGCAGGATGTGCCGCAGGCACCCGGAGCTGTCAGGTGGAGCAGAGCTAGAGGGAAGGAGGTAAAAACAAGAGAGAGGCCTCACCCATGCGGGTGACTAGTGTCACTCAGCGGACTGATGTGTGGCCCCACACATGGCACCCCATCTGTCGGGATTAGCCTAAATGCTAGCAATTAGCCCTCATCAGCTCATAGATCTAAGTGTGGGATTAGATGTGTGACTCACCTGGACCACACGCACATACACTGACACCACAAATCTGCGCATGCACGCACGCGCACACACACACACAGCTTTCTACATTTCCTTCACACCTCCTCACTGCCCTCTGAGGTTATGAGGCTCTGTAAATCATCACCTCTCTAATTCTAGGATTTAGAGTAAACTATTTCAACTCTGGATCTGCTTTGTTTTATTTGGCCAAAGAACTGTATTTTTATTGTATTATTTGTGCAGTTAAGAGCTTCTCTGTATTTATATTTTGCAGACTTGTGGTTGGAGCCAGCTGTATCCTTTGTTCGCCAGAGAGATTTTAAATGGAGCCACTGTACAAGTCCCCTGCTCATCAGTGAAGAAAATGTTAAGTTATGAACAATTGTTAGCTTGATGAAAAGTAACAATTACAAAACATGGCAATTTTAAATAGCTTTTTTTCTGAATAACTCCTAACACTTGTCTTAAATTCAGGCTGCCTGTTGATCCTTCAGAAAAGTTTCCAGTGTGGGGTATAGTGTCTTATAGCCATGATAAAAGAGCCATTGTCCCACTTTTTTTTTTCAAGCTGTTGTGAAAGTGATTTCTCTGAATGTCAGTGTTAATGTGTTATGTTCACACGTCAGATGTATGTGTGCATGCACACGGGGGGAAAAAACAGTATAATCCTCAACCTGGTGTTGATCAGACGTGGCTCTGGAGTGTGCAGGGTTCCTTACTGGCATTGGCCTGGACACCACAGTGATGGTTCGCAGCATCTCCCTCCGGGGGTTTGATCAGGTATGCCTCCCTGTACCGTATCCTCCTGCATCATCTTGATTCCCTGATTTTGACTTGATGTTTGAAGGTGGATATTTCCTTTTTGCTTCTGCAGCAAATATCAGGTCTAGTGACAGACTACATGGAGGCCTATGGCACCAAGTTTGCATGGAGGTGTACCCCAAAGAGAGTGGACAAGCTCTCCTCAGGAGCCTTGCAGGTGACTTGGACGGACACCCAGACAGGCAGCGAACATAAAGACACCTATGACTCTGTGTTATGGGCAGTTGGTGAGTCCGTGTGTGTGTGTTCATGCGTGTGTGGGTAAATTTGTGTGATAATGTAGAATGTACTACAAAAGCAAAACTAAGTTAAAACCAAGAGTGGTGGCATCTCATTGTGTTGGTTATAGACAATGAATATCAAAGGTTTAGGTTTGAGGCTTGGACATGATTGATACTAATGTCACAAAAATGAAGGTGTGAGGCTTGATCTGTACTCAACTGTCGTGAGTCTTGACTTGGTATAAACCAAAGTCAGGTTTCATTTCCTGCATGGCCTCACACCTTGAATGTAACACTGTAACCCTGCTTTTACAGGGGGAGGTGTAAAGGGAATGTTTGCATTTGTCATTTTTTATATGACTTGACTGAGATGCTTAAGTGACTTGACTTGTAATTTGTTTTACCCGACGCTGGCCTTGCTTTTGACCCGTCTTGATTGGCTCAGGACATGGACATGGACCTGAGCACAAATTGCTTAGTAATGTACATTCCTCTTGATACTGAAGCTAGTTTCCAACAACAATGTTTTTTCTTAATAAACCAGATATTACCTGACATACCTGATGATAAATATTACTGTTACACTGATAGCGAATGCAGCTCACAGTTCAGTTCAGTAGTATATTTTTTATCCCCTATTTTTAAAACCTCCGAGGGATTGTGTGTAACTCACCACCTATATTGTTCCCTCTGATGTAACAATATCTCCCTAATATAAACCATTGGTGTGACTGTATTTTCCCTGCATCCATTACTTTCATTGTCATCCCCAATAGAGTGCAGTGTCAGCAGATAGCAGAAGAATCAAGGCTGAAAACAAAGTAATAAAGCCTGAGTGATGGGAATGGCCAGGGGAAGTGTTAATCACCCACTGCTGGCTCTGTGGCTCTCTGGTTGGAGGGGGGGCAGCACAGGGCAGGATGCACCCAGGCACAGGGTCACTGCATTCCCCTCTTTGTTCTCCCTCTTTGCTCCTTCCTGCCCATGCCAGCCCTGCGGAAACCCACCCTGCATCTGTCACTGCCATCCCTGCCCGCAGCCCTCTGCCTGCCATTACCACCAGCTCCGTGCCCCCTCTCTCTCAGCTCTCCAGTCTCTGTTCTCTCACTCCACCAGTGTAGTGCGTAACAATGGAGGGAACATCCGTCAGAGCCACAGCCGTCACTTTATTTGTGTTGAGTGCTTTCAAAGACAACGCAGTGCTTCCGAAAATCTGACTACCAGGTTTTTGCTTTATTTGAGAGTGTGTGTGTGTGTATGTTGAGTACACACTCAACATACACACACACACCCACACACTCTGTGAGGGGAAAGAGGATCCTTTGACTCTATGCGTGTGACAGTGACAAGGATGTGCGTGACCCTGCAGCTGAGATGACGTTTGTGCTTCCCACTGATGGCTAAATTCCCACATCGTCTCAGTGTCAGAGTGTTGGTGAGAATGAGATTTGCATCGAGTGCGTGTATCACCAGACATTTGTCATGACATGCGTGAGATTCTGCATCCCTGATGTTTCCGACATTCATTACAGTGAGAGCTCTCTCCCACTCACAAACTCAGCCAAGCACTTGACATTTACACCAGCACCACTGGTGCATCCAGTATATCATTGTAGTTTTCACCCTTTAACATGACTTTTTATGGCGTCTGCAGCAAAATCCTAATCACCACAAATGTAACTTTGATGACCTTTGATCCAACCAGTCTTACTCATACCAGAGCTTCCAGAAGCAGCTTCCTCTTTGTGCTACTACCTAAACCTTGGCTACATGTGTATCATGACAGCTTTTGTTCCCATACAGCTCAGTGAGAACCAGTAACAGTGTGGCCTCGGCTCTTTGATGTGTGCATGCAGGAGTTATGAGTACAAGGCCACTTCCCTTTACTGTGACCTTACACTAGGGGCCAGGCAGGGTCCCAGGCCTCTGTGGAGTTATTAAAGGCCAGAGGGGACCGGGCGACAGTATCACCACTGCCTGCTACATCCTTCTCCCCGGCCCTGTCTCTCTCCACCTTTCCCCTGCTCCTTCCTGGCCTCATGGCCGCTCCCCTGTCCAGGTGTGTCCAGAAACAGACCAGGAAACAGAACATTTCCACACTTCCTGTCTGCATGTGGACAGTGGACACATTAGTCTTTCTCCTCACTTTGTCTTACAGTACTCAAAGATGTCATTTAAAAACATCTAGTAGATTTACTGGACATATGCCTCTCTCTGTTGGAGTTACTGATGTCCTTGTTCCTCTGTGTGTAAATCTTTGTATGCAACACTAATGTACAGTGGAACTATCAAAAATATGCTTTCCATATTACAGAAATACACAAATACAGATATTTCTCCTTTGAAATTACCAAACCTTACTCTGAGTAAAAGACTGACTGAGAAAACAACCCATTAAACTGCCTATAATGTGTATGTTCATATTGGCTAAGAGAGCTCATACATAGATGAATATACATGCACATTTTGAGTTGTAGCAAATTAAAAGCATGCTGAAATTGATTGTGTGGGTCAAGATTTAGGTTGCACACATCTCTTTGTGAACACAGTGTGAAACAGTGAAGACTAAAAGCCACCACACTGTCTATAAAATAAATGACTAGTTTTCATGATATTTCCAATTTCCCTGGTGGTATTACTACTATACACAGATACTAGCAGAACGTTTTCCTACAGCTAGTGTAGGAATTTTATCGATTTGAATCATAAAACCAGAAATAGAATGAGCTTATCAATTTTTGGCATTCTGTACGTTCTCTTCCCCCAACAAAAACAGTTTCCTGTCACTTTTCTCTCTCTTTTGTCTTTGTTCATTTAATTGATCAGATAAGTGTCCAGCTCTCATTTCAGCTTGTGGTGGTTTGTTGTGACTAATTAGCGTAGCGGTCTAGAGGCTTCCTCTTAATGTCACAACAGGCCTTGTTCTGATTGGGCTGTCTGTTTGACCAGTGTGTGTATGTGTGTGTGTGTTCTTTATCAGCCTACTCACTGTTGTTGAGTCCTTGCCTGACAATGGAGCTGTGGTCACAGCCACAGTACAGCTCTGTGGAGTGGACTGGAGTATACAAAGAAAGTTTATACTTACCAGTCAGATTCTACTGGTAGAGATTTTTTTTAGCCTAATAATGATGGTTTTACAGTTTTACATTGCTGAAATGTAGTATTTTTAAAGTAGAATTTAGTGTTTGAGCTGCTGTTGCTGGCAGGGAGGGGATCCCTCAGCAGGATGTAGACCATTATAGACACAAATTCCAATGAACCTCAGCCTAATGAAACACTTCATTTTCAGCCCCCACCCACTTACAGTATTTATAAGTTACGTATAAACACATAAGAAATTGTATATAATACACTATAATGAAGTTGTCAGACAGAAGATATATCTGTCATCAATTATATATTTTCCTATGAAACAAGTTTCTGAAGGTAATGAATGATTTATAACTCAGTATAAATTGATGCTTTAATCGTATTAGTTTTATCAAACCTTATAGCGTGTTTTAAAGCATTTGGTAAGTGTTTTACACAACAGATTATTTACCACTGAGTCATATAGCCAACAGCTTACGGTAACTCATGTTTATGTATATTCTTTCTGTAAATGCAAACACATTAACATAAACTCTTTAGCTGTATCTTTCACCACAGTTCACCATAGGGTATTTTCTGGATACATTCCTGAACTGAAATGAATGACCATATACACTGTGTGTGAGTGAAAATGAAAACATGAACTCTTATTCAGACTCATACTTAAACCTTCCTATAATTCACTAGAAATTACTCCAACTGCTGACTATGATGTAACCTGTTATGTAGACTGTTGCAGTGTTGTGGCAATGGAAGTCCTGCTTCTGGGAATTAGTCCTGACTGTCTTAAGGTGTCCTCTGGCCTGCTCCTCTGTGCTCCCTGTCCCATTAAACCACCCATGCTGTGGAGCACTAGACAGGTCTCTGTTGCCCCCTGGTCTGAGAAGAGGGGGAGCACGTTGTTCTTTGGCTCCAGTCAGGAAAAAGGGTCCTGGAGGTTTGTTATTTTTGCTGTCTGATAGCATCTACATGGGTACCTCAGGGCTGGGTGTTTATTATGCTACCCAGGCAGGTTATGAGGAGCTGTGTAGAGGGTGGGGGAGCCAGCGGTTCACGCTCCCATCATCATTGACACACAATGTCGACAGCATCAGTCAACTGTCTCCCAGGAAGTGTCAAAATCACACCTGGTGTGTCCCCTGTGGTTAATGAGATACTGCCTCTCAGCTGCTCACCACTTTCACCCCCTCTCAGTTGACTTTAACTGATCATTTAATGGTAATTAGTGGTGTTTTCAAGATGGTTTCAGTTAAATGTTTGTTTACTCCGACCAACAGTCTAAATCCCAGGGATATTTGAGGACACTTTCACATTTAAGAGGATGGTACGAAGAAATATCTGGCAGCATGGCTGTAGGTCTGGCACCACTCGGGTCCAGACTGAAATATCTCTCAAACTCTGAGATGGATATCTGTTGAATTAATTTCACTGACACAGCTTGACCTGTACTTGATATCTGCAGAATTATTGACATTTCCATTAATCCTCACTGATTTCTTCTTGGTCCAGTTGGCTAATGTTAGCATGTTAACATGCTAAAATGCTCATTTTATGACAGTGATAAACCTCATTAACGCTCAGTATCATTTATGTTGGCACTGTCATTCCTGCCATGTCAGTAAAGCAGCACTGTACCAACACACTGCTTCACAGCAATTATTTTCTGACAGCTTTTTCTCCTGTCAGGGTGGAACAGCTCTCATCCTACAAGCCTTCTGTCTGATGACAGGCATCGTTTTTATTGTCTGATAGACAGATTGACAGAGTTGCTTAGTAAGTCCTCTGTCTTTGTGTTCAAGCTGCATGCCATCAAGGTGTTACGAACATTGTCCAGATTACCTCCCTTGGTATAGTATCTAGGTTTTTGATAACTCCAGTAATTCTGTAGTTCTCTCTGTGTAGGAGGGGGCATTGAGCAGAATGTGTTGTGAACAATGTACAGAGCTCCTTTCTCCTCCTCCACATGTCTCTCCACAGTTGTGATGTAGCATTCTCCTTGTGTTTGTTTCCTCCCATTGACCCTAGGTAGAGCCCCTGAAACCAAAGCCCTGGGCCTGGACAAGCTCGGTGTACAACTCAACAAAGAGACGGGGAAAGTAGTTCTGGGTCCTGACGAATCCACCTCGGTGCCAAACATCTATGCTTTCGGTGACATCGGCGAGGTAGGCGTTGTCAACAGATGCCACACTGACAGAAGAAACGGCTCTAAAGCCGGTCATGAATGGAAAAGCGCTCTATGTAATTATTGGTTTTAGATTGGACTGTAAAAGTCTGCTGGAAATACACACCCATAACAGTTGCTGTAAATGCTGGTTGTAGTTTTAACAGCTTGCCCAGAGGTCTGTCATCTTGGAGAGAGGAAACTGGAATCAGGAATTGTATCAGGAATTGTAAACTAATACAAATGTGTAATTCACACATGAACAGATAGAATTAATCCTGAACAGACACAGTTCAAATCTCAGAGTCCAAATTTCTTGCAGTTATATTTGTGTCCTGTCCTTACTCTATCTGAAAGGTCACACCAGTTATTTTCACCGCGTCATGCAGCAGTCAAATCAAAGCTACATTAGGCCAGACTCTTAAAGACATGGATCTCCAGTATTTATAAATCTATTCAGAAATCATCAGACAAAGGTACTCCTCACATCTTATAATACCCTTTTACTTTAGTGCCAAGAGGAACTGCCTGTAACCATGGTAACACGAGTTTTCATGATGGAGATGTGCTAATGTAAATAAATAGGCCATAGTCTAAAACTCAGAGTTGCAGATAATTTTAGCATAAAACAAGTTTCATCCTTTTTATCAGTCTTCACCAGATGTGTTTGGCAGTGCAAGATGAAACTCGAGTGATGTTTCATTTGCTGGTGCTTTGTGCAACTCAACAGCTGAAAAGTGCATAAAATGAGCAGGAGAGAGTTTTTCTTAGCATATGCATTTTAGTAAGTTAGTTAGTTAGTTAGTTAGTAAGTTAGTTAGTTAGAAATAAGAAAATAATACATAATGACTGGATTTTTCATATCTGAAGAGGAGTGGGAAGAAGTGAAAATTATTTACTCCCACCCCTTATTCATAAATTAACTATCTAGCTTCCTTGTCATTATAATGTATACAATAAGTGAATTTAGCTGGATTTATTCTAATTATTATCAATAATCTTTATCTCATGAATACCCATACATAGGCACATACATATACAAGGACAAACTGAAGGTAACACCAGCAGAGCAACAAATAATAAATAGGTAAATAAATACCCAAATAATTACTAAATAATAAGCACTTTGTGATTGTCAAACACCCTCATTCCTGTAACTATTGAAAATCATGTCTTTGTCCTTCTTTGTAAACTGGGTTATGTTTGGACATTCTTTTAACCCCACATTCAAACTATTCCAGAGTTTAATTCCACAGATAGGAACACAAAAGCTCCTTCTTGTTGTGCGTGTCTTCTGGACTTTGAAATTGAATTTTCCCCTTAAGTTATAACCCCCTACCCTTTCAATGAATAATTTTTGAATATTTCCAGGCAGTGAATTGTTTATCGCTTTAAATATTATTTGTGCTGTCTGTTGTTCAACAAGATCTTTGAATTTCAGTAGTTTTGACTGTAAGAAAAATGGATTTGTGTGATCCCTATATCCTGCCCTATGAATGACCCCCTTATTGCTTTCCTTTGTAGAGTGATGAGTGGATATATTGTGCTTATGTAATTATTACCCCAGACCTCTGCACAGTAAGTTAGATATGGAAGAACTAGTGAACAGAATAGAACGCAGAGTGTTTTGTGATCCAGAACCTGTTTTGCTTTATTTAATACTGCGATGCTTCGTGACACTTTGGATTGTAAATACTTAATGTGTGATTTCCATCTGATTTTATTATCTATTTTATATTTTAGATATTATAAGATACAATATATCCCATATTGCATACTTGTGAACCTACATAGTTAAAACATCACCTAATTTTGCATATTTTAGTGGCTTAACTTGGCATATATGTTACATGTGATAAGTATAAATGTAATGGGACATATTTTGACATTAGATTTCTAACAGTATCTGGTGTAGGCCTACCTGTTTTAGACTACATACAGATATTTCTGTGAAATTACTGTAAATAGTAGCTGTTGCACCTTTAGTTAGCCCACACAGACACTTCAGAAATTGTGGACATACTGTTTAAATAACTGTCTAAGCAACTGGTAATCATCACAAGGTCCAAAAAAACAAAACAATATAGATGATAATTATAATTAACAATGATAATTTTGCAAAACAGTTTCAACCACCAGATCTAATCCATATTATGAATTGCTGTTGTCTGGTGTCAGATGGATAAGCCCTAGGTAAGTGGGAAGATATTAAGTTGAAAACAAAATCCAGGTAAACTTAGTAGCGTTTTTTTTGTTTTTGTTTTTTTCTCTCCACATGCACATCAAAATTAAAGATAAGATTGGAATTAATTTATTGTTGATATTATCTCTAAGGCAGGACTTTTATATGACTCCATACACAAAACATATGTCCAGTGAGTACTTGGACACAAGTTGAAGCTCCTCCAGCCTGTCACAGAACCACTGGCCCGGTGTGTTCAAAGCTGAACCAGCCATGTTAATACTAGTTATACCTGCTCAATGTAATGTCAGTGTTGTTTTTTCACCACAACCAGCTGTGTGCTTCCTTCCTGCCTCCCAGGCTTCATGACATACACACTCACAGAGCATCTTTTTGATTGACAGTTGGCTTTGATGAGTCGTTCTTCACCCCAATCTGTCTGTCAGCTTTTCACAACAGCAGGACACGTTTTTTTTTTTTTTTTTTTGCTTTTCTTTTAAATGCAGGGTGGTTTATATTGTTTGTCCAATGATTTTTTTTTCTTCATCAGACAGAAACGAGTGCCTACAAGTGCATTTTAATGACACATGCTGTCTCGTGCATGAACAGTTACTGGAATACCAGAGCACATATCCACATACATGCAGAGGTGGATGTTTTGAGCAACAGGATGTGCACTGGTAATTGAACTGGTTTTAGTCATGCCTTTAGAATTGCCCTACAGCCCTACTCTTTCCTGCACCATTCAGTTATGTGTTTGTGTGTGTGTGCATCCATTAGTGTGTTTGTCTGTTTTGGCAAGCATCCAATACGACACAGTCAAAAACACAGAAGCTGAGCTGGGCATGGGTAAAATATTTAACTCTGACCGCTTGTACAAGTTATTGACTCATGATTCACCAAGTGTCTGTGTTGTATTTACACAGTTTCTACTCTTTATCTGCTCAAGAAGAGAAGAAAACAAGTTGAATGAAATAATTTTAGTGAAGTGAAAATGACTGACCTAATGGTTCAGTCCCAGGCATGTGCATATCTTGTTTGAAGTGACAAACATCTGGATATAATGTATTAACAGGCATTTACAGATATGCTCAAACAAACATTTCTCTTGTTTTAGGGTCGTCCTGAACTGACCCCAACAGCTATTAAAGCAGGAAAGCTTCTCGCCCGCAGACTGGCTGGTCAGAGCAGTCAGCTCATGAACTACGATAACGTAAGACACAC
>OMNW01009934.1:0-14992 GCA_900303245.1 Selene dorsalis | reverse complement strand
CTGAGGAATGAAGCTCAAATATTTGTTCTTACAAGGGTGGGAATACATGAACACACACACACACACACACACACACACACACACACACACACACACACACACACACACACACACACACACACTGAGAGTAGTTATTTCCCTCCGTCTTTCCACAGCTTGTGTCTTTGTGGCATTTGTATTCTATTGTTTTAATGCTCCATTTGATTCAAATAACATAATAATTTCTGGTCCTTTGTGCTTGGAGTCTCTTATGTTCCCTCACCCCGATAATGTGGAGTTTTTCTTGTTTTTGAAATGAAAAGCTGTATTTCGTAAAGTATTTCATACATATGCAGACATGGCTATTTTGTCATTACTGGGGTGTAAGACATGTCAGACCTGAATAACGTCTAGTGTTTCAGTTTATATTTGTCTGTGTGTATTTGTGTGACAGGTGGCTACAACAGTATTCACCCCACTGGAGTACGGCTGTGTAGGTTTGTCTGAGGAGGAGGCTGAGAAAAGGCATGGGAAAGACAGCATAGAGGTAACACAGATGTGGCAAATGTGCTGTTTTAATATATGTAATTCAATCGATTTCCTGCCGTTATTTCCAGAGTTGTAGTATTTTAAATATAAACATTTTATTTGTCCACATCAGAAAAACTTTTGTATTTTTTTCTCAGTGATCATTATTATAGTCATTTAAACGACCCTATATGTTATATAGGATATACAAAAAATTAAGATGTAAAAAAATGTTGTAACTAAAGGCAGGAATATTCACATTCATTTTGCAATGTTAGGTACATTTGGCAGCTCAAGCTCCCGTGGTGTTTGAAGTCCCTTTAACATAAACCATTACCTTTGAGCATATGATAAAATGACATGTTTTGTTTTGGTTAATTCGTTATAATATATACAACAAATTTTAACTGTTATTTTGAAATGCAAAATAAAAATTGAAATAATATTTTTGTGTACATTGGTAGTGAGTTTTCACCCTTTACACAAAAATAATTAAGTAATTAAATGATGCATTAACTTATTCATTGACCGAAGTGTGTTTCTAATGCAGAAATAAGACTTTTAGATACACACATTTAGATACCCATACGCACGCAAGCAATGCGAAAGCTATGCTACTTGCTTGTATACGTGCATGGTGTGCCAGATGCTAGCCAACACCTGCACAAGGTTGAAGATAAATGGTTTAGCCATCTAGGTGGGGCTCCCAGTTGTGAGTGACAGGCGAGCAGGAGGCCTGATTGAGGTGTGTATGGGGTGATGACAGGGCCGCTGAGATCTGAGGAGGAGCTGCAGCACCAGCCCCCAACAGCTGCATGGCCCTCGCAACTTGTGTCAGCACGTTTGCCCATAGAATAAAACGCACTACGCACACGGCTCAGGAAAGAGTTTGAAATCCTTCCGCACCATGAGCTGCAACTGACATAAATACAGCTTTGACACCGATTAGAGCTATTTTCACGAAGCAGACATCCAACTGAGATTTTTCTGAATGTTTGCAATCAAAATTAGGGGATGATTGAATACAAAATAGTGTTTAAGATAAGTGGCTATGACCTGATAATAAATTTATACATTTTTTTCTGATTCTGCTTAAAAATATTCAATATATGTAACAATAAATGGACGTTAATTTGCTTGTAATGCATTGCAGTGCACTTTAAGTCATGTTTTTCCATGTTCATAAATCAGATCTCTGAGTAGGCTTTTTATTTTTTGATGTATTGTCTGGAACCATTTTAGTTATCCTCCCTTCTGTCTGTTAGATGTTATTTATAGTGGGAGTGTATGTGTATGAAAATGTGCACAAGCAGAGATCATCATCACTGCTTGTGCAACTTCTTTGTTTGTGCATTAGTAAGCTATACTGGTTAAAGTCACAAGAGGCTATTAAAGCCTGAAATAAAACAATAATAGACTATATCATTTCTCTGTATGTATGACTTCTGCTCTGTGTTTACATCTGTGCAGGTCTACCATGCTTTCTATAAGCCTCTGGAATTCACTGTCGCAGAGCGTGACGCCAGCCAATGTTACATAAAGGTAAGGCAGAACTGCAGACTCACAGTGGGGTTTTTATAGGTCTTCTAAAGCAGATTTTGTCAGCATTTAGTCCACTATATTATAAAAGCATTTAGCTGAAGGACAGGAACAGTGAGGAGCATTGCCTCCTGCTGCAGGTTGTTCGATTCTCACTGTTGCTGAGCTTTTTAACAGAGACTGACTGAGGAAAAAATATCATCTCTCTAGACTCTTGAATGATCCTATCTGCCTGAATTCTGGATTCATCAGTGGCCACAATAAAGCAAAAAACTACAGAATAAAATCATAATCTGAAGGTTTGTTAGTTAACAGCTATAGCCAAAAGCAGATGAAGAAGCCATAGGTTATGGAACAACCACTAACACCTCGCCAGTTTCAGCTCCTTGGCTTAAAAGTCTGTTTTTACCTCATCAGGTTGTTTGTGAAAGGGCTGGAGATCAGAAGATCCTGGGTCTGCATTTCACTGGTCCAAATTCTGGAGAAGTCACACAGGGCTTTGCCATGAGTCTCCAGTAAGTTTAGTAAATCCTTATAGCATATTCTATGGAACAACCTTCCAGACAATCATATCAATGTGTTTAACATCTGACAAGAATATTCCCTCACTCAATATTACTGCTTCTCGTTAGAAATACATTTCATTTAAAATTAATTTCATTTTCCCACCATCACCCTGTCAGATACACAAACAGTGCTTCAACAAGTAGTGATCTGTTTGTGTCTTTCAAAATTACTTCTTTTTGTCCATTTTATGAATGGAGTGAATTAGTAGAGCTGACTGCTGTTAGTTCAGAGTAAGTATGGTTAAGTTTAGTGGAACATGTATAAAGTTGCCAATAGTTACAGGGCATCCTAACATCACATACAAGTGGTAGCTGTGTCCTTTCTCATGTCTTTAGCAGACTCACACTTGTGTTTCAAAATAAGATGCATATCATATAGAGGATGAAGATGGTCTTACAAAATAATTGCTCGCACAAAATCAGAAGAAACTGCACGAGTCATTAAAGGATAGGAGAGAAATTACACAGTTGTCAGTCATGAACAGTGTGAGTAATTACAACTTGAATGACTGTGTGTTTGTGTGTCTCAGGTGTGGGGCAACATATTCCCACCTGTTACAGACTGTAGGCATCCACCCAACTTGTGCTGAGGAGGTGGTCAAGGTCAACATCACAAAGCGCTCTGGCCTGGACGCCACGGTAACTGGCTGCTGAGGTTAAGCTCCTCGGCCTCTGAAGCTTAGTGAGCACACAGGGTCCCTCAGTGACAGTAGAAAGAGGGTGGTGTGGGTCGATCCTGCTCTCTCTCCTTGTCCCTCTCCTTCTCTAATGTGACCATGAATTGGTCGTTACGAAGCACTCTCAGATTTTTGATGCACCTCCTCTACAGTCTCCTTCTCGAGCAAGTCACTGGAATTATCACTGGCTGCACAGGTTAGTGTCACTGACGGCTCCTGATAGTCAAGACTATGATTATCCCTCATACGAGCATGTTGTGCATATACTTTAAAAGCACATGGCTACAGATCAGGTTAGAGGGAGCCCAGCCGCAGAGTGAGCTTCTTTTAAATAAACAAGCTCATCAATCAGGATTAAGGCCTGCGCTCAGGGTTTTGTTGAAACCATACGAGGAACATGGAGCGAGCCCTAACGTTTTTCTGAATATATATTCTGCAAATATTGTTGTTTCTCTGGCTGTACTTCCTGTCCATTAGTCTTGGAGGTGACACATACCATACACCCACCACATCCACACCCCCACAATGACACTGATGGATGGCCCCAGAGCCGTCGCCGCAGTGACACCGCCCTATTTCCCATGGACACACACAAACAGTCAGCAGGCAGCCTGTCAGTCAGCCTGTTAAGACCTGGGCAAGGGAGCCCCAGCTTGTTTAGAGCCCAGCAGAGTCCAGCAGCCCCTGGACCCCTCTCTCTTCCTACCTACTTCTCTCCATCCCAATTCATGAGGGAATGCAGTCGGGCTACAAACCTTTGCTGTCCAAAGCTGTGAGGATGTCATTGTGCAGGCACAGAGCAGCCCCATCTGCTGATAACAGCACTATGAGAGGTTTGTTACAGCTGTACTACTCAACAATGCCCAAAGGTGGCACTATTACCCTCCAATTCCCCAGTTTTTGTTCTGAGCCAAAAGTAGAGGGTAGGATAAATTAACAGCTGGATAAAACATAAGCCTGAATACATTCAGGTTGTGCATTCAATCTCTTTAATCCCTAATAAAAGAAAATAGTTTTTGGATGAGGCTGGGAAGCAGAGTGGCTTTATTGGTGCCAAACTGATAAGGGTTATCTGTTGTGTATTTACATGGGTGGCAGGTTAGGTCTCAAGAGTCATCTCTATTGAAGATAAGGCAAGTTGTTTATATCACTTAAGCAGTAATAGACCCTCACAGTTTGCCAAACTGTGAGGCTGCTCAAATGTTCACGCAGCTGCCTGTGCGGGACATCTTGGCTTTATTAAGAGGAGGAGGAGGACTGTCAATACAAGTGGTTGCTACAGAATTTGGGGGGAACTAAGATGGTGGTTGTAGTTTATTTTTTTTCTAAGTCTAATCTGCCCAGTCTGATTAATGATTTCGATGAGGGGAGTGACAGCGTGCCAGGAGATGGGGAGAGGGAAAAGAGAGAGAGAGAGAGCTACCAGGTTTATTTGGACCTGGGCTGGAAAAGAGAGCCGAGTTTCAGCCCTAGTTAGGGAGGGACGGGGGATTCCTGTGTGCTCTATTCAGGGCCGAGGTGCTGACTGAAGGACCCTGACCTCCGCTCAGCGGGAACAGCTTGACTCTATCACCCGGAGCACAGAGGGCTCACATGCTGCGGCGCTGCGCAGCAGGGGTCTGGGGGGCTCGGGTTGTGAGCAGAGTGGGATAGCCAAGGGACGGACAGAACCAGCCAACCAGCCAACCAACACAACACTGAGCGGTAGTGGCATGTTTGCCCAGGGTAATTGAGTCAATGTTCCTGAGCTTAACGAGCCACTTCAGAGACCCCGGGGTGGGCCCAAGGCCACGTAAGGGAAGTCATTGAGGCTGTCAGTGAAACTGTAATGTCTGTTTGCTTTTTACCCTCCACTTCCCTCCTGCTTTGTCTCGTCTTATTTTGTTCACAGCACCGCTGCTCACACGCACAACATGAAATATTTATTTTTTTCATGACCTATCTGTCTGATTTGAGTTGAATTTGAATTTTCTCGTGATTGTTGTTGATCAGTTACTCCAAGCCGCAGACTTCCACAACAGTTCCTCACCTGTGTCCTGGGGGGGTCAGGGTTCAGCTTTCATGTTGGCCAGCTAATGATGGCCTGCACTAAAACCCAAAACTGGGGAGTGCAGGCCTGATGTCACCTGGCCACAGACTCTAGTAGTTGTAAATAGAGAAGTGTAATTTTCTGTTAAAGCTTTGTAATACATAATTTATATGTAAAGTAATAACATGCTGGAATGCACAGTGTCACCATTAAATTAATGATGCATCTTGATTGAGTGTTCTTGTGGTCTACATGTACATATAATCATACAGTATGAGTGTGCAGAGCTCTTTTCACTGGACTGTGTTCATGTTGTAAAAACAAACTAATGTCTGTGATGGACAGAAAGCGAAGCAATAGTCCGCGTGTGTGTGCGTGTGTGTGCGTGTGTGTGAGAGTGTGTGTGTGTGTGTGTGTGTGTGTGTGCGTGTGTGAGAGAGAGAGAGAGAGTGAGAGTGTGTGTGTGTGAGAGTGTGAGACTGTAATACACTGACAAAAATATTTAAGAAATATAGCCATTTTACTTTCTTGTTGAATCAGATGAGAAGATCATGTCCAATCACTAAATGTGAAGCCACAGCCAGTTCATGGAGCACAAACACTTAAAACTGGAGGAAAGGGCTAGCTGGGCTAACCTGGGCTTATGTGTGCAGGACTACTTCTTGACCAGGTCCAGTAAATCCACTAAAGTGCTGATAGCACTGATGTAAACATGTACCAGTGTAAATCTGAATAGGTTTATCTCAGAGTGTGCTACATGGCTCAGTCTTAATATTAAGAGCTGTCATAAGGGGTGGTCACATGTTGACCCTGAGTCGTCTCTGCTGACAGGCTGTCTGCTATGCAGCCCTGTCACTCAACCCTCTGCACCAACAATGGCAGAAATTCCACTGTGTTTGTTTGGTTAAGGACGGAGCTCTCTGAAACCCCTGAACCTCCTCAGGATCCACAGCAGTCTCACTCACCCTGAGAGTGAAGCTGGTGTCAGTCCTGACCCAGACAGTGGGAGTAAAGTTCACCCACCGCCTCAAGAATAGTCAGCCCCATTTAGCAATTGTGTTTCTTCTGTCCCTCCACAATGGAGCAAACACGCTAAATCCACCTTGAAATGCACTTAGTAGAACATGTCAACATGTCAGGGTGCGCTCGGTTCGACGTTCAGCCTTAATCCAGCCCATTGAACGTTGACAGTTGTCTGTGAGTCAGACATTCACAAGGCCTTTGTCACTTCAGGTCTTGAGCCCCAGCAGCCACGCAGAAAAGGAAGAGCAGAACCCTCAGACACACGTTAAAACACATGCTGGCTATACAGCCCCTCAGCAGCAGCGAAAGCCTCAGGAGGAGGAGAAACCGATACATACCTTGTGTAAACATTAGCAAAAAATGACGCTAGGAACAGAAAAGGCTCAAGCTAGGTGAGGATTATCCCTGAGAAATGAATAGGGGCCAATTATGACTGTTCTGTTGTACTGCCAGTATCTGGCTCAAGAGCTGTCAGCCTGAGATGCCTGCGGGGCCTGAATGGGGTGCGGTGGCTGGGGAGGAGATCCTCAGGAGGCTTGATGTAGGGGGAGCCCTCAGACTGATAAGCCATCACGAGTCCTCAAACTGGTCTGGTAGATTTTGGTGCGTTCTCCCTCATCTGGCCCCCCAAGTTCAAGACAATTAGCTCAAAGCACCCACTGGAGTCATGTACCCAATCAAAGATCAACCATAGGAGCCAGAGTGCTGAGATGAGGCTGTGTAACTTTCACACAGTCCAGACCTCCTTTCCTCTGTTGGGACATCAGAGCAAAGAATCTGAATCATGAGTGGGTTCACAGTCCAAACAGTCCCCACCAGGAATGTCATTGATCTAAGGACTACATATCTGATTTAGCTACAAATGTATTTCTAGAGTCAGTCAAGTTGCCTCCATCCCTGACTTTTCATTCAACTGCAAAAAGCTGAGGTTGACTTTTATCAGCCTCGGGTCCTGTTGGTAGCCCAGTAGAGGTGAGGGCCTGTGAAATGAGCTTATCTGACCCCTGATAAGAGCAGGATACCGTCAGGAACGGTCTAAATTCAATACACATGGCTGCCGCAGCTGCCTTTATCTGGCAGGATGTGGGTGTTTGAAAAGGAGCTACATGTAGCACTGCGGTGGGGTTTGTCCTATCTAGACCGGTCCAGCAGACCACAGCCTTCACAGAATACTAGTGCCTGTGGCCAACAGTAAAAATGCAGTGCCTCAGTGTCATATAGTCTGTGGTTCCGATCCCCAGACATCACTAAGAGAGCAATTATGATCAGCAGCCTCAGCTCCTAAATCATTTAGTCAGGTCTTTTGCCACAAAGGAAGCTGTCTTATTACCTCTGGAAGCTCTGCAGAGATTTATTGAACTGATGTTTGATGACGGCATACAACAAAGACACTGTATGTGTGTGTGTGTGTGCATGCCAAGCCACGTCCACTGGACCAGTCTGCCTGCAAAAAGCAATGCAAGACACTCTGATGTTTTGATCTAAATAAGACATTTGGCTCTCTACACTATGACTCTGAGGAATTCTGCTGATGTTGTTACACCTCGAACAAGCTCTGAATCATTGTCTCTTTGATCAGCTTTACTACTTTTATCAAAACAGAGTTGTTTGTATTAAAACAAAGTGCTGCAGTGAGCCAGTATTGCAGGAGGGCTCAATGTGAAAAGACTTGGAAGAGTTTCAGAAACTAGTAGAACTAGTATCAAGCTTGATTTATGAATCCAACATTAATCTTCTTAGATTAAATCATTATACCTCAGACAGGTGAAAGCAAGAAAATAGGAACTGAATTTGGGTGACTTAGCTGTTAGGTTTGAGCTGTAACTGCACTGACATGGTGGTTATGTCATTCATTACGCACAGAGAATGAATCATAACGACTTTTCCCTCAGCACTGTGAATGTGACGTTTGTTTTTTAGTGAAATGCTACTTTCACAAAGCTACAACCATGGGTCAAGAAGGTGTAAAAAGAAACAAAAAAACAAAAGTAGGTAAACCAGAAACAGGAATAATAATAATAACAACAATAATAATAATAAAAGATAAATAAAATAAAATGAAAGTGAATAAATGAGTTAAATATATGTGTATATTAACACCACATTTCTTTATTTGTTCATCTATATCTGATTGTAAGGGGGATTCCGACTCAAATTTGTTAGTGATTTCTTGAATGCCATGAGCTCTGAGGTCCACTGTATTAATCAGAGATGTATTATTCAGTAGACCACACGTGGAATCACACATGCACACTACAGGAGTATTGCACAAAACGTGATTGATCAAAGTCTTAGGGTCAAATTGTGATAGATTAGTTTTGTGCTACAGTTACTCAAATCCTGTTCACTATCAGTCCAGAGGAATGGCTTAGGAGGGGCCTAAAAACAAAGAGAGGAAGAGAGATGACTCCTCTGTCTTATGATGCAATGATATGACTGGACAACAACACACTGGTTGTGTATGTGTAACCATTATTCTGAAGTTAGTTTGTCAGTGTCCACAACTGCTTTAGTTTTGTTCTACACAGATGAAATGATTTCTAGTCTTTAGAAAGATGTTCATCAATTGAGTTTTGATAAAACTGTAGTTCAGGACTTTATCTTAAATACCTGCCAAGTATGCAGTATAACCAGCCCTCTGCATGGAGAATAACAAGCTACTTCACTGCCCTCCCTGAAGCTGTTTCCAAACACTAAGAGCCCGAGACAGCATCAGTATCAACACCAGCTTGACAGTTTCCCCTCTGAATGTGTCTGCTCTGAGGCTCTGGTGTTATCAGTGTGAGTCTCATCACATTAATCAAAGTACCCTCCAATGCCATGATGGCTTCCCACTCTGCAGCCAACACATCTGGCTGGAGATCTAAGAAACTGCTTGAGCCTAAGAATATATCTGGCACGGATCGTAATTCCAGTGGATGGCCCTGTCCATAGACATGTGCGTAGTAAGAATATACACACACGTGAGCTGAGATGGACAGGTCATGTGATGCAGAGGGACAGCATGCTGGGCTCACCCTCTGGCTCCTGTCAATGCCTCTTTGATTGATTCTGTGTTTCCTGTTTGGCCAATAAAAGCCAACTGTGGTGGGACGAGCAGCTTGTGAATGAAACACACACACACACACACACATTCTGCATGCCCTGTGTATTTCCTGTGTTTATTTGTTGGTCACTCATCTGATGAGAGATGGCTTGCATGGTATGTTTTGTGTGTGAGTGTGTACATGAGGTGGAGTGTGTGTGTGTGTGTGGTGGTGGAGGGGGTAGGTGAGAATGTGGATGTGTGGGTGTGTCAGTATTGTGAGCTGTGTAGTGTATGGCCTGTATTAGAGTGTCCACATTTGCTGTATGTTTGAATGACATGTGTGGGTACTGTCAACCTGCAATCAGCTCTGTCCCTTACATTAACTCTGTGCACAGCTTTACTTCAGCTCTGTGTTTCCCAAACAAATTCCAATATTTGCAGACGAGTCTATAACAGGAGTGTCACTGTCACAACCAAACTATGCTGCATATACAGATGCACCGAGACCAATGTATATATAACCAGCTCAGTAATTAGCCTTCACAGACTAACCTTTGGCCTTAATGTCATCCTGTATGACGAATGAAGTAGCAGCAGCAACATGAAAAGTGGTCATTACTGTGTGTTGAGGCGTCTACTGGAAGAGTAGACATGGCATGCGCCTCGGCTCACTGATCTGGGTTCTGTCCACCCAAAGGCATTTTTAGACCAACGTTATCTTTGTTCTTTTTGCTTGCCGATGGAACAAAGACGGCTCAAGTCTTCAGATGATAATGACAAACTGCAGGGTAGTAAAGCTAAACTATAATAATCTTTTTTGAACTCCTCTCTAGAATAAGTAGAAAATGAAGTCATCACTCAAGAACAGTCACAGCCTAAAACCTGACTCGAAACCCTTGAAAACTATTCAATATTCATGTAAAGCAACAGTTTGATAGTTTGGGAAAATAGAAGTTTGTAAGTTCCATTTTTGAGTAGATAAGTACGGTGGCTCTGAGAGCCCAACACACTGCATTTGCATTGTGACTTTTGAAGTTAAAAGCACAAATTAATTAAGATATTTTCAAACTTTTGTTGTGTTATATCTATTTAAATGTTAGTTGTTTTTTTTTTAGTTTCACTGTCTCACACACCATAGATATGCAATAAGACACAAATAGCTTGCGGTGCATTTAGTGTATAAAAGAATATGTAACATGATGACTCATGTCCTCGGTGTAGCATCAGAGACAACAATTTTTCTTGCACTCTCTTTGGGATGTGACCATGAGAAACAGCTTCATCGTTTAAGAAGAGTTTCAAAAAGAGCTGATAAGACTATTACACTTAGACACTGGCTGCCTCCTCCTCATCCTCCTCCTCACCCTTCCAAGGGAGGATGCTTTAGTGGTGCTGATAGTGGCTACATGCATCAGCTCTCTCCTTCTCGCTACATACGGATTCATTAGTGCTGTGTTTTGTTCTATTCCTCAAAGTGACATGCAGGCCAGTCACTCCTCGCCCTCCCTGAGATCTCTCCATTCACACCTGCTCAGATGCCCAAGGAAAACATCGCCCTCACATTTTATGAAACCTGCGCATCCAACACACACTCCCATAGGCTGTATCTTCTCCCTCTGTACTGATAAATTGATGCATACTTACTCACTGACACATACAAAATTTGTGTGCGCGCACATTATATCCAGCGTGCAGCTGGGAGTAAAAAGTGAAGTTTATCCAGTTTTGTTCATTGCTGATATGTTTTCTAATTCCTGCTGATAATTTTAATACTTTGAACATGACTTCCAGAAATGTATTTCAAAGGTCACTTGTTCCGAGAAATATTTTAACTTCATTAGAAACATTAAAGTTTCAGCTTTTGCTGTCAATCAAAAAGATAACAGTGATACAGATTTCTACACCTACACCCAAAATGCAAAAAATAAAAATTGAAAAAGTATTTGAATGTATCGGCAGGCTGTGGTGCATTTGCAACCAGCAGTTTGTTGACAGGTCAGTGGTACTTCTCTTCAAATGGAAAATAGCATCACTCTCAGAAATGTATGATATCTAAAACTTGGAATCGCTGGGGCTTGGAGACTGACGTGAACTATTTTGCCAATTTGGCTGCACATATTATAGTTTCAACAATGTGATATGAAGCTGCCCAGTAAGTGTCATGCTCAGTCATGACAGTGTGACAGTGAGCCAGTGTGCAACTGGACCCTGAGACCAGCGCAGCTGAATTCAATTCAGCATTCATCACACGTTTTATTATCCACACTTACTTTCCAAGTGACAAAATGTCTTTGTTAGATGACTTCATTATGACTCCAGTGCAGCTGGCAGTGACCTCTGGGGTACTGTTTGCTGTAGTTTACCATGAAATGACATGAAAACATGACATGAACCGTGTCTTGACATTACTTGCCCATGTAGCTGCTTGAATGCCATTTAAGTAATAAAAGTAGATGTCAGTTAGCAGTGTTAGCTTCAGTTTCCAGAGCTCAGGTCGTTTTGTTGCTACAGTCCTCTCCTTAAGACAGGCTATTATCAGACTCCATAACAAGTACATGGATTCAGAAGTATCCAGACAAGCTGTGTCCATTTCTAAAGCAGTGTTGAATTCTGTGGTTAGTCTACCTGTGCTGTAGTAGTCAACATTAAGGAAACTAGGCTTATTGTCATTCTTGGCAAGAATCAGTGGTGTCGGTGAGAGGACTGACACCACTCTCACTCCTGCCAGGAGACAATTAGCAAAGCTTAGCATCAAGACCAAAGACAGAGCTTGACCGTATTTTGCAGGAAGTGTAAAAAGAAGTACTTTCTTTGTTAAATTTGAGTAGTGACATGCCAAGTGTCAGACAGTTTCTTTTGTGGAAGCAACTTTTGCAGTCTTTGCTATGGTGAAGACAACTCTATACCTTCATGTCATGTAGCCTATATTGCTATCTCTGGTTTGTAAACAAATTGAACAAATAATGCAAAGCTTTAGAAGTAGTAGAAGGCTTTTGTTAGCTTTGGTCAGATTCTACCAGTTTCCAGCTTTTTATAAGCTAAGCTAATGGGTTGCCAGTTGTAGCTTCAGGTTTATTTGGACGAGAGAGTGGTGGGCTAGAGTAGCTCTCAGTGTCCACACTATGTAGCCTATCCATTACTTTATGGTTTCAGGGGTCATAAAACACAGTCTAGTGTTTCTCCCTGGTCTTTGGCCCTCCACGGTGTATAGTGCAGTCCTCTACCTCTCCACGATGAGAGAGGAGCCTGGTGAATGAATGCCAGCAAATTCAGTCGTAGCACTCCCATCTATTTCTATCTCCCTGTGGTGTGGCTGCTGCTCAGGCTGACCCACAGCCTTTCTAATTTGGTGATGAGCTGTAAAGTGACCTGCCTGCCCCCACGGCTGGGCGGCTGGAGTGAGAGTGGGATTCCAGGGATTTCCTTACCAGGCAGACTCTTGGGTTGGATGGATGCTCCCGTATACACACCCCAACCATGTCACACCCCTCCACCCTCTCTTCCACGGACCCACAGGAAGACCGAGGTACTAACTCTCAAGTGCACCCTGACATTGTCCCCTACACCCTCTCTGCCCCTGGGTAAGATGAGATGCCAGGAATAATTAATGATGATGTAGGCAATGGTATCTGTCCCGACAGGGCAGCGCACACTTTCTCCCACCTCCTGCAGAGGGGCACTCTCCTGCCACCTCCATTTGCACTAATTGGTTGTAACTCACCGCTGACTTACGCTTTTCATGCCTGCCGTTAAGTGCCCATGTATTTGATCTGTCTCATTAGTGAATTTAATACACTAGTAGTCTTGCTCCACCCTCGATCTAAAATATTGTATGTCTCATATAATTTAACTGGAGTGCAGTATGGCTGATGGATTCACATGTAGGCTACATTAGGAATCATGTACTGCACCTTTATAAATACCCACTATGACTGGTTAGTGACCCCCACTGAGCTGCCCAAATAAATTTTGATGCATAGACACATTTGTCCCCCTTGATTTTTAAAGCTAAGCTAATTTTGTCTCCGCTTTTTTGTGGCTTTTGTTGCTTGGGAAAATAGTTTATTAAAGTTTCACCTGACTGTCCTGTGCACACTTTGCCCCCTCTCCCACTGAGCCACCTGTACTCCTTATTGTTTGGTTTCAGAGTGCAGGGGGACTGTCTGACTCTAATCCACAGCCACTGAAGAGGTTTAAAACACTCTGGTTTCATCTAATCTTCCAGCTCAGGCCTAGCCGAGCTTGAAACCTGCTTTCTCTATGATAGGAATGGACAAATAAAGGTCTCTCCCAGCACTCCCATGAAAGGGGTCTGTGTGCTCTGTGGATTAAGGCCCTGTGTTTTCTCTGTCTCTTTTTCTCAATTAGACTGAAAAGGCTGAAAAAAATAAAATAAAATAAAGACACTCCTGTTCATGCAGTATGGTAACGCTTTGCAAGATGGCTTTTAGGTGGTCACAAATGTTTAGTTACCCATTATGGACATAGTAAATACAAAATATATGCAGGGTATTGGGAATCCTTGTTTTGTGGTCCTAAATACTGCAATCCACCTAGTAATGGAAATCATGACTTTCAAGTGGGACTTACTTAGTCATCCCAATAGTATTAGCCCACAGAGTATTGTGGTGGTCTTTAATTATTCATTCTTTAGCCTACATCAACTTTTGTCAAGGTTTAGATAGATTTTTTTGTCTTTACAAATAAACACAACGATTCTCACGACTCGTATCTAATATATGGATGTAGTGAACCCACTCACACAGACAGAGAGAGAGAGAGAGAGAGAGAGAGAGAGAGAGAGCGCTGGTAGCTTTTATACAGGCACCACCAGGGGCAGCTCAGCGGTTGTAAACAGGGGTCCTTCGAGCCTGGCGCATGATTTGTATCCTCAGCAGAGCTGCTTCAGACTGAACGCACCGGCGTCTCCCTCAAATGGTATTTAACGAGTCCTTGTTAAAGCCAACACGACTATAGTGACATTACTTCACTCAGCGTTAACAACTTCACCGTGTTATCACACAGCGTCCGTGTTGTTGCTGTTCTTGTACGTTGCTGCTAGCTTACTGCTGCTAACCGCTCCTAGTAGTTAACATGAAGTTGACCACTGACATAAAGTCAGATAAGTCCAGTGCAGGGTCGAGACAGACACACTCACTTCACTACTGTGGATATTTCACAGCACACTCTTCTTCATGTCACTGTGGAGTCTCACCTCGTGTTTACATGTACGGCACCAGAGAGGTAAATCAGTCAGAAGATGGAGGATACCTTACGGATTGTTTTCCTTAACTGTACCACTCAGTACTACTGCACGTGATAGGTACATGAGACTATACTGCACACAGCAGTGTACTGAATAATGCTCTGGTTAGTACTAAGAAATATAACAGTGGTACATCCATTTCAAGTATTTTGT
Source organism: Selene dorsalis (assembly GCA_900303245.1). Lineage (NCBI taxonomy): Eukaryota > Metazoa > Chordata > Actinopteri > Carangiformes > Carangidae > Selene > Selene dorsalis. The sequence continues at coordinate 204 of OMNW01009934.1, read as the reverse complement.
ATTTGAGGTCACACACTCGTTTGCTCTCAAATGAAACTGCTTTCAGGTTTTATGAGCTTGTCTATGGGCAGTCTGCTGACATTTAATTTCTTTAATAAAAAAAGGAAAGAAACTATTATCTATTTAAGAACAGTGCAGACATTTTTGGCAGTTTTTGAGGATTTTTCTACAGATCTGAAATATGTTTAGTGACACAAGACTTTT
>OMNW01009933.1:7008-24276 GCA_900303245.1 Selene dorsalis | reverse complement strand
GTTACGCCGGTCCACAGACGCGTCGTGCAATCCATTACCAGGTATCCTCGGGGTATTTTGCCATCATGTTAGGGTCGAAGCAGCGCTCAAAACAACATCTTCATAAATTTCTAGCATCGTTGAAACGTCCTGGATGTTTGAAAATAGGTTTCCATCTCCAGGCGTGAAGCCCTTTGGGTTCAAAAGAGAAGTGGACTTGCCCAGTTTTTTTTTCTGAGACATCTGAACGGCACAAGCTCGGCCACGATACCGGAGGTTCACGAGGTATACGAGAAGTAAGTAACGATGCGAATCACAGATTATCTCCTCAAGAGTTGATCAATGAAAAGACTTTTAGGGATATTATCATGAAATGCACATGTCATCACATGAGATTCATTGGATATTCAGGTCAGGAAGATGCAAAAGGGAATATTTCCTTTTCATTAAACGTTTGTAATTAATTTCCTAAACAACAGAGGACTTCTTCCTCCACACATTAATTTCATTGGTCCACAGAGGCGTATCGTAGCCTTTCCAGAATTAGCACAATTAACCACCGCTGAATAACGATCGCTGGGCCATTTGAGATTGCTTCTGGCTCTTTCCTCTCCATTTCAGTAACATTATATCTAACTGCCTGACAATAGTGAGCTCGTATTTGTCCAATATATGAGTACATGAATTATTGATACTTGCTGCTATATCTGTTGCCACTTCCCTCGGGTACTCTCACTTCGTCATGATGTTAGATAATGAAAAGAGTGAAGAGACAGATTTGCAATTTCTCTCCAAAACGCTCATCTCCAGCTGTCTCAAGTCTTTTTTTGTTTCCTTCTCCGCTGCCTCTTGTGCTAACAAAGCAACAGCAAGCCCCTCATGAAAAATGAAAACGCATACTGTTGAGATAGAGACGAATATTTTTACCGTCACAATCTGCAACATGTTGACAGCCTACATAGGTGCGTGCCTTTCCATAGCTCTGTAAAATCCCTGATGTTATTGTTATTGTCACACTTTAAAGAAACAAGCGTGTTCAGCAGGAGTTTGACGCTGTAGGTGTTACATGTGAGTTTGAGCAGCGCTGGGAGGCTCTCTTTAGTTTTCACTAAAGTACACAACAGCACAGACTCTCAAACATATTGGGGTTCTTCATGATGCAGGTCTGCGTGAGGAATACGCTTCTGTTGAAATGCCTGTGGTCACAGTCACATATTAAACAAGTGGGCTCCGAGATGCAAAAACAGTCTCATACGTAATGAGACGTACAGTACTGGCTGTTTTGTCGAGGTGTTACAAAGTTACAAGGCCTCATGCAGGAAGACAAATTCTCCCTCAAGTGGCACGTAAGAGAGACTCGAGTGAAATACTTTTCTTTTAAGATGACAACAAAAATCCTCAGCTGATGCACTTATCAGTCATGAACTAATAATATTCACGTTAAACCAAAAAAACAATGCAAAGCCGTTCCTTAAAGCTTGTTTACAACACTTCACCATTAGCTTAGCAGCAAAACAAACCACAGTGGATGGGAGCGGCTGAAAAATGTAGTTACTCTAACTGCTTGAATCTTGATGAACAGGTGGAGTGATTAATTGCACACGCAAAGTCAAAGCAAAGTAGAGTGCATTCTTTTTTTCTTTTCTTTTTTTTGTCAACACAAATCTAAATCTAACCATTTCACGACCCAAGTCCAAGTCATGTGACTCCTGTTTGTGGCTCTGCCATCTTCATTAGAGCATCAGACAACAATGTAGGAGTGTCATTTGTTGACTGATGGCGAGTGTCTCGCTGTTGACACCGCGTTCGGCTTTTAACTGAAATTAAAAGACAGAAAAAAAATCCACCACCAACACAAACAATACAAAAGATAAATTGCAGCTCTGGCATCAGCCCATCTGAATGGACAGCAGGGACATCACTTTGCACTAAAATTCATAAGAGAAATGCACCTTTCTCTACTGACAGCTGCCTTTCTCCAGTGCAGCACAGCTACGGCAGGTTTTTTTCCTTTTTTGTTCTTTACTGATCTGTCATCTGTTGTGAAAGGAATACAAGCCTTTTCTGACAGCCTTTCTTGTAATTTGAGCAACCTGGTGCAGCACAACACAGCATCGCACACCCCCCATCTTGTTGTTGACTTTAAAATCTGTGTTATTACTGTCATTCTCTGCATCTTTCCAACACATTACGCCTCCTTCGGGGGCTGGAAAAGGTTGAGGAAAAAGTGCAGCGAGTTCAGCAAAGTTTAGGCCAGTGGTGACTGTATTACGCTGGAGCGAGGCAAGCTGGTGTCAAGCAGGACGTCTGTGAAGCATTCGAGTTGGGAAAGTAGAAGGCACTTAAAGGCTTTCATTGTGGCTGAGGTCAGTGCTATTAGCCTGTAGCCAATGAGGCAAGTAACCTCGGGGCAAACAACTTTGTCTCAGAGTGGATTTTGTGGGCGTGTGGCGAGGAGAGGAGGTCAAGCACATAAAAACTATCTGCTTGTATGTAGATCTATCAGCAGTGTGGACTTTCTAAGTGTCATCAGCATTCCTCCCCTCGTCTTTAAATTCAACAGCTATTAATTTGAATATATTTATGGGATTTCAAATGAAGAGTTTCAACCTTATAAAAATGTGCCTACACGTTTTTCCTTCCAGAATCCTAATTTATAATAATCATGCCTAAAATCTCCTCAATGACTCCCTTCACTTATCTCCTAATGCCTGTGAATTTGTAACGCTTATATCATTATGCTGCTATAAAGTGGAACATCAGTTCAAAATATCTCGACATAAAAAGGAAAAGAGCTCTCAATCTCATTTTACCCACTTTCTATAGATCTCCCTTCTTGCAATCCCTTTTCATTTCTCCCCCAGGAACCTGGACCTTGATAGACTCAGACAACCGTATCAAGCCACAGAGTGACACAATCTTTATTACATGCATGGCGACTCGGGAGGTGTGGGAGAGAAGAGGGGTGAGGAGGAAGGGGGGACTTGCCTCTGAGGAGAGGATATCACGAGTAAATGGTAAGGGACTGTGTTTGATATGGGGCGGCAGTTGTTGTTCAGTGTCTCTTCATCATGCTGTGAATCTGCCAACGACTTTGATCAGCAGCCACAGAGGACAGAGGAGGCTCGTCCAATAGATGTGACCAATCGTCGGGACACAAAACAAACCCATTAACACACAACAAGCAGTACAGAAATAAAATAACAGGGACAACAGCTCTGGTAAAGGCTGATCTATCATAAGACTAACAAAAGCTGCAGCATAGTCAATTTACCCACAAAAAGGTTATTATTTGAAATTAGTTTTCTATACAAGTGCATCAGGAGCTTCATTCTGTGGCAGGAACCAGATGAAAGGAAATCGTCAAAACAGGACGAATATAATCGAGATTAATTCTGTGAGTAGGTCTGGAAGATAAAATGCCAAATAGAAAAGATAAGTGTGATGATTATTTTCTGTGCGACGTCTGCAGCGAGAGCGCATCCGTTTCATTTAGAAGTGTTCTTGCCTTGCGAAAACATCACAGTCAGGTTCAGATTCAAAGGTCACTGCCAACCCCGGACATCAGTCACACAGCATGAGGTCAGCGAAAGGAGATCTCTGCTATGCTGTCGCGGAGTTGTGAAGGAGCGAGTGGCTGAGTGCCCTCACATGACCAGAAGCTGTGCCATTCAAAACAGAAACAAGCGTCTAGGACCTGGGAAAGTCAATTTAACGAGCCAAAGCCCCATAGAAGACCGTAACAATCATTGTTGGTGTCCTCACGCTGTTTGGATTAAGTCTTACTCATTTAGTCACTTTTAAACAAACAAACTGCCTCAACCTGAGTGTACACAGGTTACCATGGATACAGCTGGGAACGTAATGGTCAAAAATGTGCACTGCTACGCTGACCCTCGAGAACGTAAACCATGGACTAAATCGACATAAAAGCCAGTTACCTTTTTTTTTTTTGTTGTGCACCAAAAAAAAAACAATATTTCAAATCCTGTGTCCAGGTGGAGGTTGGTCTGACTCCAGCCTTGGACATTTGTTACATGTTGTACCCGTCACTCACTCGTTCAATCTTCCCTCTCTACATCGAATAGAGCGGCAAAATGTCCCCAAAAAACCTCCTGGGAAATAGCAGCGCTAAGAAACAGCAGCTTTAGAAGCTTTAACCTTCCCCTCGCACCACCACCTCCACCCATGTCACATCTGTCCACCACACACCAACTTTTCTTTGCCACCAGAGAGACCCACAAAAGTGTCTCAACATCAAGCAGAAAAGCAAATGTACTGGCCTCTTCAGACAGTTGAGATCCTGAGGCTGGATTACAGTATTAATGGTTACGTCCATGCATTTTAAACCACTTAGTTAAGGTGAGACAAAAAGGTCAGGCTGCTAAAACAGCTTCGTTTAGTAAAAGTACTGATGATAATTAAAAAGTCAAGGCTGACTTCCCGGATGAACCCACATATCCATTTGCGAAGTCCCGCTTTTTTTTTTTTTGCTCCTTTAAAAGCTCAATGTGAATTTAAACCATTTGAAATTTCTCCTGCTACCACTTCTACTTCCTGCTCCAGAACAAAACGCTGCCAGAAAATCACTCAACCTATATTTTTTACTGCACTGGGAGAACACACAGTGGGGGTGTTTTCTTCTTTTCTGTGTAAAGCAGTTGTTATTTTAGACTATAAGCATAGGGTATAAGGACTCTTAAAGGGATTGTACAACATTTTGACAGCACACAACCCAACAACTCCAAAACGCTCTCGTGGACAAGGAGCAGGCTGAACAGAAGCAGTTTAGTTGCTGAAGATCTGAGTCATACTTAAAAACATGAATTGCACAGCTATGATTCTGCACAAATGGTATGTTACTAGTTTTGCACATCATTACCTGCAGAATCATCCAATATGAATGCAATTCCTGGGACATTTTACTGTTATCCTGTAGTTTGTTTAGCCTAAAGATAGACTGAAGTGATGCACCATTGCTCTCTGTGGAGGTGAAAGCAGCACACCTGCTCCCAACAGTTGGAGAAAAGCTGCGCTGTGGCAATGTTTCTCTTAAAAAGAAAAAAAAAAAGCTGAGTGAGATGTGTAAGAAGAATCCCTCCACTGGAGACTGCATGCAGCAGTGTACAATGTGGTCTGTAGAGCACAGCTAAAAATTTTAGCTTGTAAACCTCCTAGTGGCCTGCAGGCTTGGTTGTAATTTTGTGGTCTTTTACTTCTCTCTGAGAAAAAAAAAAAGAGTATTATGGCCTGGGGTGGGGCTCTGGCAGGAACTATTCAGCATGGGGACACAATTTTCTGTACCAGCACAACACCTGCTAAAGAAACTGAGCCACAGAGGATGGACTCCCAACCTGAGCCAAAGATACAGTTTCACAGCCGCAAAATACTCAAAGTTATTACAACCCACATCACTCCTGCTACAGCTAAAAAAAATAAATAAAGGTGACTTTGACTTGCAAGACAGGTTCAAATATGGATATATAAAAAGAAAAATGTGAGGTAAGTTGGCTTATCTGTGCTGATGTGCTACAAAATCAGGAGTAGGATGTTAAAGTCGGTTGTGGAGCAGAGGCAGCGTCTTAGATGTGTGTTGCTTGATGCTGCTTATGCAGTCTTACCAGCACGGAGGAAGTGTCAAAGCCAGCTTTTCTGAGTCAGACCCAAATGGGATGGAGCCTGGAAGAGCTGTGTCATTTATTCCTCTGCGTCTTCTTCGCTCCCTTCTTCCTCTCATATCCCCCCTATGTGTGGCAGCAGATGGGGCTCACTTGCTTGGTAACACAGACTAGAGATGCAGAACTGTTGAACAACCTGTGGATAACCCTGGTATCCAAAGCCCTGGAGAGCCTGCTGAGACTTCCTAGAGTTCACTTCCTGCCTTAATGAGGTAGAGCCCTCATTTTTACCGTGGCTATATTACAGTTTCAGGCCCATTTTCTGCTTTCATATTAAAGTCAGTAGCCTCAGAGCTAAGATGTACCATATTCCCAGCATTATTTATCTTAGTTTTGACAATATGCGCTTCAGCCTGATGATCTCTTCGCTGCCTGGAGATGGCAAGATGTTTTCATGGTTAGAGAGGCAATTCTTCAACATGTGAACTAAAGGTCGAGCTCAACATGCTGGCAGAGATCCAGTTTGCTTTACTGTCCTTTAGAAAGAAGTCCTATTAGCTCCTGGGGTGTTTTTCTGTAGCTGATCCTGTGCTCTGACCTTCCTGCAGTGAGCGGGTGAGCAAAAAAACTGAATTTCCCAGCAGGGAACACTAAAGCATGTAATTCATTCAATAATCCTCCTCGCTTCCAGTTAGGAGTATGTGTGTACAACTGATATGTGGGTTACATATGCATGTATCAGTGATTTAATGAAAACGTCCTCTCCTTGGCAAACTCTAATGACTGCCTTTTCTTTCCCCCTAACTGTATAAAGACAAAATATTTCTTGATTGAGTTGTTAGACAATAGAGCTGGAAGCTACAAACTGCTCTGAAAGCATAGAGAAAAAACAAGGAGGGTTTGAAGGTTTGGTAAAGAAACCCCTGAAGGTTAGAGCCACACAACTCACAGACCAGGTCACACACACAGTAGTTATAACATTGCTATAAAGAAAGTGCTGCGGGAACTTGAGCCAACCAGACTTGTTTTAAACATAGGTCTATTAGCTGCTGTTTTAGCAATTTCATTTGCTTCTTTTAATTTAAAATACAAAAACCATAAAAAATAAAAAGGTGAACCAGTATTATCATAGCAGATTTGGATGTTTATTTAGTTGGATTTTGCAATTAACATTTCATGCAAAAACCTTAATCCGACATCAAAAAACTGGAGAAGGTGCACTTCAGAGCGCTTTACTCTTTGAAATCATTACACAGCATGAATATAAATGGTCATTGTGGTTAATAGTTGACTCATTTTCCAGTCTTTGTTATGTATACACGGGCACTGTAATGTTGACGAAATCCAGACGCTAAAATATGCAAATAACGTGGATGCCACAAGGGCACCGGGTCAGGACAGACAGATGGTTCACAGTGTGAACTGGAGCCAGCTGCAGCATAAAAACCTGCTGCCTGCCTTCATCCGCTCAAAGCTAAATCACGTCGGCCTCTCCAACATGCGACTTGATGTTTCTGGGGTTGACTTTACCCCAAAAGAAAAGACAGCCATCAATAACCTCCATCCTCTGGGGCCGCGTGGTTGCGGTGACTTTGCGACAAACGACGCGTCACTGGCCTTAATTTAATTAACTTCCGTCTTTATTGGTTTAATTGTTTGTGACAAGACGCTCACCAAAACACGGGCTAGGAGGGTGATGGGGTAAATGATATGGCAATGAGTAATTAATGTGCTTCTTAATTGGAGTTGAAGCTGTTGGGTTATGTGTGAATCAGCGGCGATCGCTTCAATTCAGCAAAGTCGTCCTTGATTGGACGGACGGAGAGATTTCTGTGCTCCCAGGGAGCTCTCGTGTATTTTGTATTCTTGGAGAGGTTGAGCTCTGGTTTTAAAATTTTAATTTTATTTTCAGATGTGACCAGCTGACCCACCTAGACATGTTTGATGTGTAGTGTGCTCTCAGGCACTGGGCTCCTGCTTGTTTGTGATAACCCAAGGGGCTTGTGAGCATTAACAAGATACTGCTACTTATGTCTATAGTGTTTTTCCTTTTGTTTAAATGAAGCCCCGTTTCACATCAAGAGAGCTTTGAAAAATTTAAATGTTAAATAGTTCATTTGTCCTCGCTGAATGTGGCTATTAAAAAAAGAGGTCCTCAAATCAATTCAAAATAATTCTCTAAGAACTAAATCCATTTTATTATGAAAACTGAAGGAAGGCATTCATCAAATATGTAGTCCGTCTGAGTGCTATTTAAATGATTGGCTTGGTGTTTAGTCAGGAGAAAGTGATTCTAATTTAAACAGCCTGGCATGTTCTCTGCCTCTCAAAGCAAACACTGTGAGCGGTTGCACTTGGGTCCTTAAAGAGAAAGTCGCTCTCATGAAGCAGCCACAGGCAAACAACCAGTGAGGAGGATTGTGGGTCTTTCAGTCAACATTTGAGATTAAAAAAAAGATTAAATGCAACCAGAGCTGTGTCAATCCTTTTTAATTTGTAATATGGCTGCTATGGATATCTGAGAGTTTTTGTGTAGGTGTGTACTGTGTCGAAGTACAGCTTGAAAACGGCCTTTTTGCGAAACTCATGGACAGCAATAATAATAAACATCAGTAAGGCTGGCACATTTTATCAGCTGTAGCCAGCATGCTACTTTCTACCAACTCTGGGTTTGACTGGAATTTCATTCAGCCAACATTTGAATGATTCTGGGTGATTAATTTTTTTAATCAGGATTCCACCAAACTGGTCTTATGAGGCTGAAGATGAAAAGGTAAAAAAAAAAAAAAGTCATCATGAAGAAATCACCAGCAAGGTAGATCTTATTAGATGGAGTATCATGATTATGAATGAAAATGCAATTGAAATGTTATTTTGCTGACAACATTTCCTATAAACATTCATCCATGCTCAGGTAATATTGTTCATATTTGCCGACATGATGTTTCACAATCGACTAGATGAGGTGTTTTGGAAATATAATACAAGTTCCCTCTCTCACAGTGCAGGCTGTAATTAGCTAATGATATGCTTCTTGGCTTTGGCCTTGACACTGATTTACATATAACAGAGTGATCACCAGAGGCAAAATCTGGTGGGTGCAGGGTGGACCGCCTCAGTGCTGACAGGACAATCAACAAGATGCCGAGTAACACAACCTCCAGATTAGGATCTTGTCAGACAACGTAGCTGCGCGTTTAATCCAGTGTCAAAGGGGATTTTTTATCACTGCACTGGACTGATGATCACTGGATTGGAAGATCAGACGTCTGGGCTTTGTTAGAGTCTGACACCGCTATCACAGATCCCTCTGATGTTCCCTCACTGTAATGCAACAGGTGATTTTAGCTCTGCAACAAAAAGCAGCTAATCCCTACAGCTAAAGTACTGTGTTGCGATTTGGTCCTGGCCTCGGTGAATAGCCACTGCCAAGTCTTTTAATATGCCACTGGTTCTTTCTACATAGAAGTAATAAGGCAATATACGGGACTTAAGGATAACAAGGCTGACCAGGAGTAGAAAGCTAAGATAACGAGGCCTCTGACAGACAGCTCAGGTGGGACGCAGCTGGAAACCTGGAGCTCCCTTCTCATTACCAGTTTCTCACCTACCACCTCCAAAGCTAACCGTGGTTGCCCCAGTGTCTATAATACGCTGGTGTGTAAGCTGTGACATCTCCTCAACAATGAGCCAGAGATGTCAGGGGCTCGTTTTTTTTCCGGTCTGATGACAAACCTGAACTTTTTGTTCTGGATCGAATCCCGTCGATGTATAACATGGTTGTTTTCACTAGGTTTAGAGCGAGAATCACAAACGCCGTGATCACAGCTGGTGCTGGAAGTGATGAGCTGCTCATTTCATTCTGTATATTCTGTATCATTTCTGCCAAGAAGTCCTATTTTAGGAGTTGAGTGAAATATTTTGCTCGGTGCTGTGGACACATTGTTACTGTGTGGACGAAGACACACAGAAAAAAAAACTTTCTGGGCAGCAAATTTCCCCCCTCTCCATTCTGCTCCTGTAAAATTAGTTTTGACTTTTAAAGGGTTGTGTTTACTTATGTGCTCATTTATCTGACGTTGAATGACAGCTGAGTTAAAGCCGCTGTTTAAAAGATATTTTTTTCAAATTCCATTAAAAGACAAAAGCCAACAGGCATTCTTCATTACTTCTAATTAATATGATAATCCTGTTTATCATGTCTCCAGTGAAATCTACACAGTTTTTTTGTATTTCCAAGGCAATTTCTGTGAGCACATGTAGGGGTAAGTGTGCTTGTATGTATGTAATTAGTTTTTTGAACAATAGTAGCATCTTTTCATGTGTAAAAAAATCATTTTAATGAGATTGATTGTAATTTGGGAAAATATTGAATATGTTTCACTTTTTGTCACATTACATTTAATAGTTCTTAGGTGTCGGTCAAAACATACATGAAATGACACATTGATTGAAAGCATCTGATTGAGTGTATAGAGCAAGAAACATGCTCTCACAAATAGTCAGCATTGCAGGGGAGGGGATTTTCAAGTTGCAAAAACAACTTCATTATATATTTAACAGAGCTGTGCACAAGGCTGCTGATACCTCAATCGCTCTTTTCCATCATACTCCTCAACGGTGGGAGCCCTCACACTGTGAGGTGATGGAGCTCCACCCCTCTATTACGTATCTCAAAGCCTAGACAAGGTCAATTATTGACTATTGTTTTGTTTTGTTTAGTTTTTTTATAACAAATGGTTTTACAGCTGTTTAAAGTGCTCAGGCTGCCAACAGATAATAATGTTTAGTGTGTGTGAGATGCATGTGGATGTGTGGTTGCAACTTCCCAACAGTCTCCAGGTCCACTGCCACTCAAATGAGCCTCTGCACAAATATGGAGAGGGTTAATTGAATGCTCACCTCGAGGACCGCAAACTAAGAAAAAGGCCCCCGCGGGAAAGTCACAAGTACTCCCCTCCACCTTCCTACAGTTCCCCAGAGGCACGACTCCCGAGGACAACAGTTTCTTCTGCTCAACAACTGGCACACTTGTTAGGCTTCCTCACTGATGAGCTGCAGACAAATCAGGATGTCTGTTTACGTGGCCGATATGAAAGAGATGAGCACTTACACCGAGCTTCTTCTCAGGCTAAAATGGAGACATGTCGGTGTGTTTTTATTTTGCGCTTTGAATTACCGAGCACTGGTTAGTCTTGGTGTAAGGTTCATTTCAATGGAACATTCATGAATAATTCATTTGCTGCTTCTCTCCTAACTGCAGCCTGGATTTCCACGTACAGGTTGTGCTGAGTGAATAGGTTTCTTCACTTCATCGATAGTGTCTGGAAAGATGTAAAACGCTGTAAAGGCTCGGTTCATTTTAAACAGACTCAAATCATTTAAAATCCAGTTTACACATGTTATCACGACGACTGTATTGATTCATCAAGTTTGGTTACAATACGCAATAGATGGTACAACAGATACTGTGATATTGTTACGTATTTATTTTAGAAACTTATAACTTTTACTTCACTGTAACTTTTGGCTTTGTTCAAGCGTTTTTCCAGCTTTCAAAGCACAGCCTGTTAGATGTGTACTCTACCGTTTCTACAACACTTCCTTTACCCGTATAACTCACATACACACAGAGTCAACACAATGGAAAGTAAGGACAGAGTCAATGTTGCATTAGCCTCAGAGAGCTGCTAACTCTTCACCTGGTTTCAAAATGTAACGTTCTGTCTATTCAGCCACAGAATAAAGACACAATGCATTAGTGCTGCTGTGTCCGGGTGTAAACACCATATTTAATTCAGTGGGTTTTAATATATAATCTTAACACACTGGTCATGAAAAATGTAATATATTCTTCATTTCCCCAAGGGTACATATATATGTATGTCCAGGGAAATATATGGAAATACGCATTTTTTAGGAGATCTCACCAGACAAACTACAAGATAAAACACTCTCCTCCTCTAACAAGCGAGTCCTCGTTCACGTTCACCATAATCTTTCTATGTACATATGTTTGGCAGATCACACGTATCTGATCACACCACCTGTTTTGCTTCTTGAAACCAGTGAGACGGAGGTACCACTGTGCCAAGGCACGGGCATGAATTTGTTCCAGTCACTATCTGATATATAGAAGGCCATGGTGATACAATGCCATGGGTAACGGAGTTAATTAGCTTTCTTTAGCAGGCTTCCTGGCTGTTATTTATCTGAGTGAGAAATCTCTGTGACATTTGTCCCTGTAATATACAACTACAGTCCACACAGCCAATAATTACTGTGATTGCTGTAAAGGCCAAATGAGTGTCAGGCTCATAATTTGTAGGTACGTATGTAATTTCTTCGGGCTGACTATTTTTGTTACAACTTATCTCCTCCCAACAATCTGACAATTGAATCAATATAGCTCATTATTCTGTGTTTACTCATGTTCTCGATCCTATAACCTTTCTTTGACTATATGTAGGGACAGCAGTGGTGAATTTAATAACTTATATGAGATTTTATAAGCGTGGGGATGTCGCGTTGACAAGGACGGCAAGATTAACTTTTAAATTCCATAAAATTGGTTTCTTCAGTCTTTAAAGATGCAGGTAGAGAGGAGCGTGAAGTGAAAATTAAAAGAAAAAAAAAGCATGCCTATCCTTGCATTGAATGAGAGAGAGAGAGAGAGAGAGAGAGAGAGAATGAGACAAAGAGAGATTGATCGTCTCACCCCCGACAGGAGAGCAGAGTCTTGCAACAATAGTGCGAGTAAATCAAAAAAGCTCACTGTGTCCTGGCTTTCATTTGTATTGCGCTGTAAATTGTCACCACAGTGGATCAGGTGTGTGAATCCTACTGGTTTAAGTCAAGAGGCCCGTCAACCTTTAGTGGGTTGTCTTTATATTTACCAGTCCCAAGTCACTGTCTAAAAAAATCAGTGGTTCATTATAAATCAAAACCTTTTTTTATTTAAAGGAAAAATTCAGGGTGGTCATCGACCAGTGGTTTATTTTAAGTGTGCAGGTCGGAAGATGAATTCAAAAATATGCAAAAATTGAACAGATGCTTTAGGAAACGGTCAGCAAAGTCATTTGTGGCAAATGTACTCAACAAGCCAGAAATGTCAACTTCCGAATGTCTCTGCAGAGCAACAGGAGCATGATAATGAAGGAGTTTGAGCGCGTGTCATTCACCTTCATGACGATGATTTACAGTCACATGGTAACCTTCTGCTTCTCGCCAACAAATAAAAACAAACGGCGTAACAAGTCAACTGTCAGATCCCAGACAACATCTGCTACACTTTCTGTCATCTAGACAGAACTGTGGATGTTAATGTTGCTTGAAATTAATTACACCAATAAAAGTTATTTTAATCAGACATAACTTATCACTCGATTTCTTCTCTGTGTAATGGAGGAGCGGTTTTCAATTGCTGATTTCTTTAATATCTGATATTTGTTGTGCAAACGTGCCACGTGTTAATTGGTTTAATTCATGCATGTAGTGGCATACGGCGTTTTTCAAAAGAACAGGTTCTGATTTGTTAACATGAGTCTCCTCGCACGCTGACAGACGGCCTCTGACAGTCTGAGTCGATCGCGGAGCTGCAGAACGTCTCCTCGCAAATGTGTGATCCAAAGTGGCCATAAGGCACATCACCTATGAATAAGATTAAATTGCTTTTTTATGAGGAAGAAGGGGCCGAAATACGTGCGCAAAGGCAGCCTTGCCTTCAGTGTCATTAATATCATAGATGTGCCCTTCGGTGACGCAGAAGGAACCCCCCCGAACATGGAAACATGCAGCTGCAGCCTTCACCTGGTGAATCCATCCGCAGCATTTCCTCTCTTTCTCCATTGTTCCTTTGCCTGTTTACACGCTAAAATACTGCCGTTCTGGCTGAGCCTGGATACACAAGTGTCTGAGGCTGGGCGACAATTTACATTTAAATGAAACTCTGCTTATATCATGCACGGGCAAAATGCATTTCCTCATAATCCTTCAAAACTGTGTTTTATGAATTAATCTGCAGTTATCATACTTTTCAGTAAAACCACCCATTAAATAAGACATCAAAGTCTTTGATGTACTGTCTGCTGTAATAGGATTGGATTTAACCATTTCAAAAAATAATTGTTTTTTACTGCCATCGTTTTCTACAAAAACACGACAGTAGAATAGGAATGATAGATTTGAACAAAATAAACTTCAATGCGAAGGTGATTTGAGACATTTTATAAACAGTGAGTTTACCACTGATCTAAATTAACGCTAATAATGTGTATTTTAATTTGCGAGACTGCAAAGGTTTAATCAGAACTGTCGCAAAATTAGTTTTTTTTATTGTCATTATTCCAAATGAACTGTGACCCAGTAGAGGATTTTGATTGACTGCCATCAGCCACCTCTGTCACCCCGTCTCTGAAACCAGCACATATTGTATCCATGGAGCGTCTCCTTTCTTGCATGAAGGTGTGATAATATCTGTCATCATTCATTTCTGTCAGACCCATCACTGGTAGTGTCCAGCCTCTAAGTGTTTTATGTGGTGCTGCTAAAGGGTGACCTCTGTAAGAGAGAGGCAGAGGTGTGAGATTTACTTGAAGGTGCAGTGGCCGGTCACATCCAGGCGACCGATGATAGCGACGGTATATCAACGGTGTATCATGTTTACTACAGAGCAGGGGGTCTGGGGGGGTTGTCACGTGCCTAACACATTTTTTAGAAAGTAAAATATTGAACTGTTAGAAGTTGAACTGCCTTTCACAATCACAGTTAACGCATCAGCCTCGGATCCGCAACGCACACAGCAACTCTTCGTCAAGCTGTTGAATGCTATTTGTTGCCGCATGACATGTTTTAATGGAATCACGCAATCCGAGCACAAAGAAGCCATCAGTGACTTATGTATCAGAGCTGATCAAAACCATATGCCTTCTTCTCGTGGTTAACACAACCTCTTTTTAACATTTTTTCCCCAAGACAAACCAAACAACTGCTTTCACCTTCAGCGTGTTTTCGAACAATCCACCACATTCCTCTCTGCACTAATTAGTTCAGCCTGAACGCCCTCTCATCTCCAGCTTCTGCTCATTGTGCTGAACTTTTCTTAAAAAAAAAAAGGCACAACACCACACGGAGAAGACTAGGTGCAAATTACTGGTAGCCTTGAGGGGGAACTGGTGTAAATGAACTGCACTTGCAGCATGATTTAGAATTGAATTAGGTACAAATACTTGAAAATTGCTTTTTCATTGTCATTGCATGGCTTTTAATTGGCAAACACACAGAACTGAAAACTGCTTGATTCTCCAGAGGAGATCCGATGAGCTCCACATGTTGCATATTTAGTCCTGCTCTATGTTTGATGGTAATAAAAAAAATATGCTTTGTTGGAAAATGTTATCTTGTCTTTTATCATCGCACAGACTCAGTAAATCAAAACAAAGGATAGGGAAAAATTTAGCTTTGTGTTTTTCCACATGGTCCTTGTTCCAGATTGTTGCTTGCATCCTGTATAATTATAAACTGAGGTGAGCACAACCGCTCCTTTTGCGTATATCATGGTGTTTTGGATTTGTAGAGGAGGAAAAATGTGAACAAAAGCATCTATTCTGCAAATTCAAAGTGTTTCCCGTGATACCCCACTGCCATTTAGTGTAATTCCTTCATTTCTAAAGGATTACTGAGGAGGTGGATTAAAGATGAATTCACTATTGAATGTGTGGGGGAAAAAAACACACCTTTACAACATTATCCATGTCTATGATGACATGGTATATATGTATGTGCTATGTTTACTTAAGATAATTAATTTCTTCTTGCACTGCATTGCATTTTGAATCACGCTACAATGCCGTTGCACAAATTATCTACAAATGAATTCACACACCGTTTAACCTACTATGCCGTGTCATAGTGCATCAATCCAGCACAATGCACATAGTATGAAGTATATTTCTTATTGTTGGTTTTCTTAATGTGTAGGAATATATCTCCCACACTCTCATCTTTGAGTGTTGACAACTTACATTCATCTGTATACATTGCATTCAACTGACAATATATTTTACTGTGAAATTAATAGGGCAAAGTGGGTCAGGGAAAGATGAGCCATGTCTTGTAATGGGTGATGTGGAGAGAGAGCAGGGTAGAGGAAAGACAATGGTTTTCTTTATATTTACACATGTTGAATGTAGTGTACATCTGCGCTGCAGGTCAGCCTTTTACTTTTCATGCGCAGAAAACTAATGGAACTGAGAACTGCAGATATATTCGCTGACGTTAATTGCTTTCACTCACTTGGCTGAGAAATAAGGCGAACTGCAGGAATGCATTTTCCATAAACACAATGCTCTGCTTCAGTTGCACAGGCGGTTTTTAACGCCATTATCACAGCTTGTTCAGTTTCAAAGTTGCATGCATCTTCGAGTATGCATGCATGTTGGAAAGTGTAGACTCAAATTATACTCAGGTTGAAAAAATCTAACTAAACCACCAGTATGTCATGTAGGTATGTAATATCTCTAAAGGCACTGAACTTCTGGACTCACTGTGATTCCTCTCTCTCATCCTCATCCCTTCTAGCTTATATCAGCCTGCCGGTAATGAACTGCGGATCCCTGCCTCTCCCCACCTTTGTCATGCCATAAGAGAAAAGATCTGTTCTTTATCTTGCACGTTCTTGAAATAAATTACGCCGCGCAAGTCAAAGACGAGCAATTCTGCTGCTGCAGAGATTGTTTGTGTTTGTCTGGACGGTATTTTTTATTTGGCAGCGAGCATTCTTCCTGGTTTCTTGAACAGCTGGAAATCAATTTCCCCCTTCTCCAAAGTTAAACATGCAAAGTGTTTGTTTCCATGATTTATGTTGTGTTTGCTCTAACAAACACCTACACACTGACAAACAAATAGAGCTCTCCTCTTTTTTTAAACCAGTGGTGACTGAAATACAAAGTGCTGCTGTCAGACTATTAGTAGATATGTGTTTTTTTATCTTATCCATTCCTATTACTAACAGTTATGTTTTCCAGAATACAAAGGTTGAAAGACCTCTTACTAAAACTTTGCTATTTGCTTGGCGTTGTTCGTTATTTCTCCACATGATTGTGACAAACCTAACAAGAACTGAACATGAGTCCGACCTTGAGATACATTACAAAGAGGCTGCAGAACTTACAATGAAATGAAATCTTCAGTTTGAACCACAAGAGTCTGAGTATAATCCATCAGCCCAAATGCCACAACATTAATATACAATTTATTTTCCCCATAAGAAATATGGTTGGGTCAGAAAGCCGATGATATGATTTAAAAAGAAGAAACAGTTTCACATAACATGTGAAACTGTGTGGAGTCTGAACAGACAGACTTCATCAGGCCAAAGCTTCATGAGCAACTGCATGTGGGGGGGTGAGGTTAAACGTCTTGGGCTGGTTTAACATTACCATGAAAAAAAAAAGTATTTTAAAAAAAGTTATCTGTCATCCTTGTGAGCTCCATGTTGGCTAGAGGGAAATAAAACTGACACAGGTGTCAGCTTCACTCATCTTCTTCAGAATTCAATCTTACACAGCCAATGAAATTCCTCATTCACTGCTATTTTTAGATAGCACATATACTGTATTTACTCATTTCCTCATGCAAATGAGTCCATTAAGACAGTTATGACAAGGGAGTG
>OMNW01009932.1:13052-23349 GCA_900303245.1 Selene dorsalis | reverse complement strand
TGATGGGAGTGCGGGTGCTGAGACTGGTGCTGCACCTGGGAGCTGGCATGCTGCTGCGCTCGCCGCCTC
This sequence comes from Selene dorsalis, assembly GCA_900303245.1. NCBI lineage: Eukaryota > Metazoa > Chordata > Actinopteri > Carangiformes > Carangidae > Selene > Selene dorsalis. The sequence continues at coordinate 23,280 of OMNW01009932.1, read as the reverse complement.
TTCAAAGTGCCTGTCAGGAGACAGAGTTCAGGTTTAGATGATCTTGTTAAAAAGACAAACGATAAAATCAACAGCGCAAACAAAATCTGTTTCATTTGAAAATACAGACAGAAAAAATGTTAAAGGTCCCAGAACTCAAGATGTAGTCATTTCTCGCTTCCAACTGGAGGAATCTACGAGCGTACTGTACATCAGGCGGGAGGAAACAACCAAACTATGGAAAAACTACAGAATAGTGTATTTATATATGTTCACCAGGTGGACTCTTCATTTTGATTGTAAAAGTTGTGTTAGGCCTAAATCAAGATACCAAATACAACACTGGGAAAAGTTGCGATCTTTACAATAATCATCTGCTTTTTTTTTATTATTCAATTATAAACGCTAACAATTTATTCCACTGAGACATTCATCATACCTGTACACACTCACCAGAGTTTGACAAATTATAGCAACACATTAACCAATATCTGTTATCTCAGTATTTAGTACAAGATCAAGACCTTGTTAAAATATGTAAAATTTCTCCGTGAACCTTTCTATTTATCTTCATGTGTTTTCAACAGATTTAATGTGTTAATGGCAACTGATGCACTACACTTCCAATGTGTCTTCCAATTTATTATCAAGCTCATTACTCTCAGTGGGTGGGGAATTCATGTAATTGCCCTTCTCAGCTAATTAAGAAACACCTCTTCCTCTGTTATCACAAGATGCTCCTTGTGAACCTCTGGACTCACCTGGAAGTGGTTTGGGAGGGGGGAGTTTGGGGTTACTGCTTGGTGTATGGACACTACAGATCTTAATGAAGCCAGCCATGAGCATGATGAGGGCAATCCCCATCAACAACACTGCCCACCAATGGGCCTGGAGAAGAAAACGAAGAAGAGATTAAACACTATGAATACAAAGACACCTCATAATGACAACTGGTCATGTAATCGAGAGTCAAGAAGTTGACACGTACCACAATCCACTCTGCGATGTTCTCGTAGAGCTCTGGGTTGAAGATGGCCTTCTTTAGCCTGGCGAGTGGCCCGTCTGCATCCACCAGACGGCATTTCATGAACACGTCGCAGTAACCCTTGAAGTCGTTGCACGGCGAGCCGGCTGGCAACGTGGTCACTTTTTTGTTAAAGAAACGAGCCAGGCGCTCCGAGCCGGTGCTGCTGCACGTGTTGGGATTCACTGAGGAGATGGATCGTGGATAGTCAGAACAATATTTTATTTTTAAAAAAGAAAGAAAGAAAAAAAAATCAGTTGTCAAGGTGGTAAAGAGGTAAATGACTCACTCTTCTCCATGCAGCACACGTGGCAAAGCTCCGTCTCATCTTTGCCATCTTGGCTGGCACAGGTGCACGCCTCGAGCCCGTACTTCTCACAGATGGAGCCAGAGCAGCCCTGCGGGGGAGGAGCACGAAGACAGGCGAGATAAGACACTGACTGGTCTGAATATCAAGTTGCTATAACAACCGGTTGTTCCAGGTGTTAAGTCTTCGGTCTCTCACCCCATTGAGGCAGACTTGAGTCTCCCCGTGGCAGGCGGTGAAGTTGGCCTTTGGCTCAGACGTGGGGCACTGAGCACTGACTCCGTTGCACATGCCCTGGTGAGCACACTCAGATTCCTCTCTGCACTTGTCGTTGCGACCCTTGTATGTGCACTCGGCGGTACAGCAAGGACCCTGGCTGGGGCTGATGGGCGAGACACAACACGTGTTGAGTCAAGAGTCACGAACGAGCTGGCAAGTTTTCCCCGTGAAACATTACATAAACAATGAATAAATAACATCCTGGTCTACCTGCAAACTTTGTTGGGCTTTAACTTGCACTTTTTGTTGTCAGCCTGGTTGGCATCATAGCAACACTGGTCTCTGCACTGATCGCTGTAGCCACAGTCGCACTCCTCTCCCGGCTCCACCAGGCCGTTACCACAGATGGGTTGGCCAGACTCTGTTTGGGAAAGAAAGAATCAACACTGAGATGGGTTCCCAAAAACTAGAAACCGACTCCCTGCACCTCGGACCTGAAGTCAGTACAAGAACTGTGTCATCATAAAACAAAACCAAACAAATATCGCTGGGAGAGCATAAATTGCCGCCACAACACGGATACAAAATCAGTGTCAAAAGCAAACAGACCCTGGGGAACGCCTGATGTAACAGTAAACCCAAACAAACACTCTCATTAGTCCAGTGGTGGAAGAGCAGAAATATCAGGCAGCACAGGTGCACCCACCTTTTGGAAGGCAACAACAATGTCTTAACATTTTTCCACTAATATCAGCCAAGGCTGATATGGTTGTGACTCCATGAGCAGAACTAATATGAATTTGTAGACATGCCAATCTAATGGTTCAGTATCTGACAGATCGAGAAGTATTTATGTTGTTGGTGAAAGTTGTTTAGAGCGATACAAAAAAATAGAAGACGACAAAACCATCACAAACAGCGCAATCTGCCAAATACAGTCAGTAAAAATAATACTGGACTCATGCCAACATTGCTTTTCAAAGCCAATACCAGCTTGAGTCCTGCTGCATTTTTAGTTACATGGATTAACTTCCCAGGCATCGCTGGGCTTCAGAACCTAACACAGTCAGTACAGGTAAGAATCAGACTGTTGCTGTGGTTTCCATGTACACGTCTGGAACGAGGCTTAGTACCGAGGTCGAACGCAAGCAGTAAAACGTACCGACAAAGCAGTTGCTCCTCTTTTTCTCCAGCACCTGGCTGATGTTGCGAATGCTACATATGGAGAATTTATTGTTGTTGAGCTTGTCTCCTGACGTAGCTCTTGCATACATGATATAATTTCCCTTCTCCTTCTTGTCTTGGCTTTTAGATTCTCCAGGGGTGCACTCAGATCCAGAGTCATGCTGAGAGCGAGAAAAGGAAAAGAAAAATCACAGGTTAAAAGAGGAAGGGACAAAGTGTACGAGCCCCTAATAAATTCCTTCTCACCGTGCATAAATGTGGAACATCTAAGTTACTCACCGGGGAGCCAAAATTGTGTCCTACTTCATGAGCAAAAGTGATATGGGAGACTTTTGGAGGTACGTGGGAGGCGTAGTTCTGTACAGTGATTATACCGGTGTTGAGAGACTTCTTTTTTCCATCTGAGTACAGCTTGCTTTTTTCACAGATGCCTCCAGAGCTCCCTGAGAAGGAAAAGCACACGTTTGAGCCAGAGTTGAAAAGCAAGTAGGATTTTGCTCATTAAGGAGGGGAAATCTGATTATTGCACTTACAGTTATGCATTATTCTTCCCTAGAATAATCTAACGTTCAGCCAAGATTGGGTGATAACGTGGCTACAACACAGCACAAGGACCGTGATGTGTTACATAATGGTTTAAAACCTGCATCTGTTTGTTAGGAATGTATTTGTATCTTGTTTTTAAAAAAAAGGCCAGAATGTTTGCTACTGCTCATCATTGTTGATGGACAGACTTTGTCTTTCAGTACCTGAGGGGGCTCCAACCCAGGCCAAACCCAACACTCCGTCATCAAAGTCTCTGTCTGTAAAGACGTAGGCCAGGCAGTAATCGTCGTGGTTCTGCTCCGAGTTGAGCTCCAGGAACTTCTCAACACCGATGTTAGCAAATCGGAAAGGGTTGGATCTGTCCCTCTCATCACTGGTGGTGTTAATCTGTGAAGAGGGGCGAGGGTCAGCTCAGAGGCAAATATACAATGTGAGCTGGAAATCAGTTCACCAGTTCAGGACTTACCCTGATTCTTTTAACCATGAAGCTGATGTTTCGAATGCCCATGAAGTCTGTACCCTGATAGATGGCGTCGATGGCCTTGACATGGCTGGAGATCTGAAATGTTACAAACAGCTCTCAGTACAAAGACTTTAGCTGTGACAATGTGAACAGTGTCAACAGCCTGTTGACTGAACCCAAACCGTCTCACAGCCGGATCCAACGTGCAATATGAGCAAATATACTGTCACAGAACAAATGTAGACTATACTTAAAGAGGATCATAAATAGTTAGTTTCACTGTACTCTGTGCAGTGTCAGTGGCTTAACAAATGTAAGACTAACAAACACAACAGCCACCAAGATTAGACAAGTTTACTTATTTGAGACTGTATTCCAGGAGGAATAATGTGACTTTTAAAGTAATAGTTGAAATGTTTGAGAAATTATCTCTTTTGCTTTTACTCTATTAAATCTAAAGCTGCTAATAGCAGGCGGTTAGCTCAGCACAGCATGTGGAAAACCAGGGGAATTAACACATTACATCTTGTTTAACAGATAGATATTGTTCCTCTCATCTAACACTCGGCAAGAGCACAAATATTCCCAAAACAATATTATTTAAACAGTCTTTGTTTCCCTAGGAATTATACTTTCACTAATTTGCTACTTGTTATTTTTGTGTACTTTCAGGCTCTGACTAAAAAAACAGGGAGCATTAGTGCACACAACCCCAGAGTGAACCCTTGAGTTATTCTTTTTTTGATGCTCTATTGTAAGTGTTATGACTCACCCCTTGTACTGAGTAAGAGGTGTTATTATTCCTGTACTAATTATCCTTTAAACTCTATACTAATGAGCTGCTTCTGATGGTTACAAAAGTGCCTCTGCACCATAGCCAGACAAAAACCCTCCACACTCACTGTGTAAATCTCAATTTAACAGCAGCGCATTAGCATGAAGTCAGTGCTGAGTGTGTATTACCTGAGCAATGACAGCCTCTCTGGTCTTGTAGTACTTGTAGAAGAGGTGGTCGGTCTGAATAAAAAGTTGACAGGTATTTTTCTCAGCCTGGGCCATCCTCTTCCTCCTCAGCAGCACAGGGTCATTAGAATCAGCCTCAGCGTGAAGCTCCTGGTGTGAGCAGCACAGGAGATGGAGAGTAGGAAATAGACAGTTGAATAAAACATATATATATATAGCATTTTCAACCAAACACTGGCTAAATTAATAATGTCCTGTATTTTTAGGCTGTGGTTTTCTAGCTGCAGTATGTTCATGGACTGTGCTGAGGAATATGCGCGTCTTATGTCACATAAGAGGATAAGGTGGGAAAAAACCGGAGGGGAAAATGAGAACAAAAGCACAGTACGCATCCAGTTTCAGGAATGACTTGCTTTTTCTAAATAAACAACTGGTTGGTGTTTCTGTCACGTGGGTATTTTAACTAGCTCCAGATTGTCAATCTCATGTATTACAATATTTTTACTGCACAGCATCTGTAAAAATAAATGCTCTTAGATCTTAATTTAAAAAAGTTAAATTGATCTGAGGGTTAATAAAAAAAATGTACATAGATTTATTAAAAAAAACAAAAAAAAACATTTAACCCTGTTTATTTTTCCAGCAGGTGCCATTGCTCTTTTTTCAAACACTGACAACTATGAACAAGTCATTTGATATGAAAATATAATTAAAAGGAACAGTTCTACATGTCATTAAAAATAATAATAACATTTTTATTCTTTGGTTGATGGTTGGTTGCAAGTGCATTTGGTTTAGAAAAGGAGGCACAACTTGAGATAAATGTTAAAATTGGTTTTTCGTTGAAAGGGTGTTTGAGGATTCTGGTTATACCTTCAGAAAGGCAGTCAGTGTTGTTAAATGGCTTTCAGGTTTTTCAAAGATTGCCGCATAGTTATTTTCAAGAAAATTGGGTGCTTAGCTCTGTGACTTGAATGTAATGATAATATATATAGGAGGCACAACCCGGGGCAAGATTTATGGGCTGCTGAGCAGTGTGATTAACCTGGCTTTCCTCAATTCACAGGAGGACTATGAAATCACTAACAGCTCCTTTTAAATAAAAAGAAACACAATGTGTAACTTCTCAGAAGATGACTGGGTGATTGAACTTCATTTCACACTTGTAAGTATGTCAACATTTACAAAGAAGTCATGAAAGAAACATCCGATCACTTCCTCCTTATATGAACACACACCCACCCCAGCAAATCACATGGATGTGTTTTTGGTGGTAACTTTGAACTTTCTGCTCAGAAAAAAAATACAGTAAGTGTTAACTGTGACACTGTATTGTATACAATTCAATTTTGAACTGTTCACAGTAATGTATCTGAGCTTTAAAAAAATGCTTTACTTGTCAAATACTCAGTGTTGAGGAATTGTGAATGAACTGTCTTTTTTTTTTCCCCCCAACATTGATGGACATTTGCCCTTTGCTTGTATTTGTTGTGCAATTCTGGGCTTAAAACTTTCAAACAGGAAACCAGGAATTACTGTGCACAGAGCCCTACTTTAGGATGACGTGTAAAACTCTCAGCAAAGAACAACTTGTTTTCCAAGGCTACCAATTTATCATGTAGACATCCATTAATTAAGCCGAGACAGGCTATCCTCATCTGTCAATATAAATTCAATCTGCATATTGAAACTTGAAAAAAAAAAGCCACTACGAGTTCCTGCGACCACCGCAAGAGTAGAAAAAAAGAAAAAAAAAAGAAAACAACTTCACAAAACCAAACAATCTCTTAACTAAATGGTGTGATAAGTTATTGTGGTGTGGGGTGAGGTTCACCTTGGGTGGCTTCTCTACAGCAGAGGCTTGGTACTTGTTCATCCTCTCAAACACTGAGCTATCAGCACAGCCTCCCTCTGGGCCGTACTTGTGAGGGTAGTCTGAGTGAGAGAGGCAGACACAACACTGTTAGGATTATGGGAGACAATGTTAGCTACTTAACCCCCTGAGTCACTCTATTTCTGGCGCTATTCATGATCAGCTAATGGATGTACTTACACGCCACTTGAGCCTAGCTTTGCTGTGTGAGCTGTTACTTTCCTGTGTCTCTCATTAGCAATTCTTCCCCTATTTCGGTTTACTTTGCCCCTCAGCCACATACTACTGTATATGTACACAGATGATTTGAAATTACAGGGTGCCAGTGTAGTTAAGTGTTCTTGGTGCTCACTACTAGTGCCAACACGGTAAAGACTGCTTAAATGAGTCACTAGCCCAGGAGAAAGATCTTGTTACTCAGCTAATGAGCACCCCAGGTATCTTTGTTCCCTGGGGGGCCACCACACCAGTCTGTCTCCGTCAGCTCAACTGCCCTAACCTTGCACTTTCCTGATCACACATTTACATATACATGCATCCAATTACACAAACCCGGCAGCTACTATAGTGTTTGTACCAAAGTGTTTGTGCAACCGAGGCTGTTGGGGGACTTACGTATGTCATCTTCGTGGTAGATGACGGAGTGGAAGGGCACATCTTTGCCCTCCAAGTACCTCTCAGAAGGCTCCACGTAGTAGGTGCCATGGTAGCTCTGAATGAAGCCCTCGAACTTACCATCCACAATCGAACCATGAGTCAGGGTACCTTTCTCACCTAGGAATCCAAATTACACGTTTTAATATTTCAGAAAAACGCCGCACACAAAAAATGATTATGACTACATTACTGGTTTTATTAATAAGAAATATATTAAAGCAGTAGGATTTAAATGAAAAGTCTTACCAAAGATTTCTCCAGTGTAGATATGAGAGGTATCAAATGGAATTTCTTCTCCTGAAACTTCAACCTTTAAATCTTGGGAAAACAAGGTGGTGTCCCTCTTCATTCGCAAATTAAAATGCCTGGAATCAAAGACAGTAGGACAATTGGTTTATCTAAATTACAACAAGCTAATTTCCTTGTTGCCACAGATGTGATTCCTCATTTATTCGTGTCACAGAGTGTGAGCCTATGGATTTGGGTGGGGATCTAACTTTGGCTTCACTTAACAGTGTTCCCCCAGCCTTTGAGAAAAAGGAAAATGCAAATGAAAGGGGGAAACAGGTGAAACCAAGGGCATGGTGTGGCAGAGAGAAAACATCTAAACACTTTTCTGTTGCAGAGGGGGAAACTGCAGTCTTTCTTTTTTTAAGAAAGGGAACAAAAAATTAGGACATCTTGAAACAGTGCTGTTTTTCTGTAGATAAAACAGAAACGAACATGTAACAGTAACCTTTGGTTTCGTGTGACACCTACACAGTGCTCTAATTGTATTTTTGTATTGTGTGTAAGTTACTGTCAGGGGAGGCCAGTGCAGCTCAAGTAACTAACAGCTTTGGCAAAACATGGTCAAACTTCACATGATGGCACACAAATCATGCCATGTATGTGCACAGGATCCATTGAATAGTGCGAAGAGGCCAGGATGCAGTGAAATATCCGCTGCATCAGCCATATATAGGCGTTTTGCTCAAAGCTGGCAAAAGGAATGTGTGCAGTGCTGCAAATTAAATGTAGGAATTTGAGTTCCATCTCTAGTTTTGTCATGAAGTCAAAGGGAAAAGAAGCTGACACATTCCTGCTTTTCAAAGGAAAAGACATCTTCCTTCCATGTGCTTGTTTGCACAGCTCTTATCGTTCTCTCCCCTATTAAGCACCATCAGAGTTTGGGAACAGCAGGCCCTGCTACAGGCAGGATGATAAACAGCCTTTGCCAAGCTCCCAGCCAGATGGTCTTGACTTTGTCATGGAGAGTGTGGACACTTTCTATCAAACACCACCTCTTCAAAATGCTGGATGAGAAACCATAACAAGGACTCTATGAATGAATGTATCCTTCCGTTCATCCTTCCATCAAGGTGGCTCCCACCCAGGTATCGAGTGTATGAAAACACCTGATCTATCAAAAGGCTGACTAACACTCAGACAAACACATTCACAGTTTCCACCTCACCTGATCTGCATGTATTCAGAACATGGCAGAAAATCACAACACAACCAAAACCAAGTGCTGCAAATGGCAATTGTCTTCATTGTTAATTGATTTCCTGATCAATCTAAACAAATCTTTCAGTTGTTCATTTGTTAAATATCAAAATATAGTTAAAAATGTGTTTTTAATAACCTTAAGTCTATGTTTGAGAAAAGCAGCAAATTTTCACAACTGAGATGCTGGATCAATGGACTATATCCACCAATTATCAAAATAGTTGCTAGGTCATTTTCTATCACCTGATCAATCAATTTATTGTTTTAGCTCTAAAGGAGAAACTTAAACTGCACAGAGAAAAAACAACAACAACAGAGATGTGAAATCCATCCTCACCACAGAGTCAACGTGACGCCCCTGACCTGGTCTGTGATTTCATAAAGCCGGCATTAAATGTAAACAACTTTCAATCACTCCGCAAATCTCTGCTCTACAGCCGACCTCCACCTTTAATCATAAACAATGTAGCTTTGCAACTAAATAACAGACAGACACAGACTGAATTTCCCATTTGGTTAATATCCGGAAAAAATGACATACCTTCCATGGGCATGAAAATCTAAATGAAGGAACTTGTCCTCATGAGAGAGCGCCCTCTTGGCCCTTTGATGCTTGCTGTGCACAAGCTCTGTGTCATAGGTCAGACCTTCATAGTGACGGATATACTTGTTCAGAGGATTTCTGTAGTGTCCTGTATGAAAAGAGCAGAGAGAATCCTGTTAGCGATGAAAGGCAAGGATATTTCAAGCCTAATGAAAGTCACCCCTGGTGTGGGGATAGAGTGTAATTTATTCTAGATTTTTTACATGCACCGTACATAATAAAAAAAATGCGTGGACATACACGTCACAAAAATGTGTGGACATGGGCGTTTTAAAAAACATTACACAGACATTAAAGGAATACTGTGAAAATGGAGCAGTAAAATATACATATACAAGACAAAATGTGCACATTTCAGCGCTGAGGATAAAAGAATAAGATCCATGCGCAGACGTTTCTGAGAGCACCGGTATTACAGAGTTTCTATCACATTAGGTATTCTTGGCAAATGCATGTTCAACCAAAACACTTTTTTATACGTCAGGTAATGTAATGAAAGCCTCACGTGCATTATTTGAATCTTTAAAGTATTATTAGAGTAAAGCAACTGTGTATTACTGTAAATAACTGAGGCAATGGTGCATGTTAAGGCAGATATTTGACAGGCAGGATTAAAACGATGGGAAATGACAGCAAACCAGCATGGCCTGTGTTTTAAAACCCTGCTAAATCTATTTAAGTCAAATGGATGCCAGTTTTGGAGCTGTGCTAAACAACAGCCCCCAGCATCAGAGCATAATTATTTCGCCAAGAGAAGAGTGGGTGGTGGGCTCGAAGGAAAAAGATTCTCGAGCGCCTCCACCCATTTCACCAACTGCTTCACATTCAAAAGCATTTGGACTAACTCCATTTCAAGAAAAACATAGCATTTATGTTCAGATCATTTAAACCCTTGAGAAAGTTGCTTCTACTGCATA
>OMNW01009932.1:0-13032 GCA_900303245.1 Selene dorsalis | reverse complement strand
AAAGTTACTTCTACTGCATAATTGTCCCATAACATACAAACCATAAAAAAGTATTTTCAGTAAATACAGAATGTGTAATTAGTACTTCCAACAGGTAATTATGCCTGACTAGTGGGCCATAAATTACAGGATTCAGGCAGGGTAAGTATATAACAAAGATGGGTAAGCAGTCCAGGCTTCAGCTACTTCTACAGTCATGTGCATTATAAAATATTTAGGTGCTAACATTAAATTTTTCATTGAGGTGACTATGAGAAGTGAAGGCCGTGACTACTTTGAAATACCTTAATCCCTCAAGGCCCACAACATAAGACAATAAACAGAGTGAACACAAGAATGACTGATTTTTACAATTCTGATATGATACAAAAGTTTTACAGAAATATTGTCCAAATACATCTAGATAACATTTCAGAAATAATCCGAATAAGCACGACCTTGCATGTATTTTGATTAAAAAAAAAATACCACACGAAATTGGCCAAATACGTGAAATAATCGTCACAGCCTCTTTTAACACTAAGATGTTTGATCCAATAAGAGGTGAGGAGTGTATGAATTGCAAATGATGGACACAGACAGCGAGTAACTGGGAGCTTTAGAGTGAATAAAACTAATATATGTGTGATTTCTTTCACTGTGTTGGATTTAAAACCACAATTTCAATATACACCGGTTGTGTGGTGGTATATGTACAAACAAGCAATTAACAGAGATGTAGTTTTGCTTCTAAAATATAATACATGAGAATTATTTACTACATTTCCAATCAAAAGTTTTTGCGGCTCTACATTAAATTGGAAAATAGTGAGAAAACCACCGCAGTGACCACAGCTAACACAGCGAGTAAAATTATGCCAGCAACCCTGAAAACTCATGTCATTTTAACTGTTATCACTTGTCTGCCACAGATAACATAATGTCAAAGGCTAGACTTTGTATTCCGATAAAATTGTGAATGTTAGCGGCTAAAGTGTTAGCAAGCACAGAGCTAACGGTCCGTTGAACCAGTCGGCATCTCCATCTTCTCATAACAATGGCTGTCGGCGCTGTTCGCACGATAACAACAAAACCAGCCCAAACGCCACAATAAAAACTGTGACAACACGCACAAACAACTCAGCAATGTCGCCTCACTCCAATCAACAGCATGAATCCGCGTCGGCTTTTGCGTTGTGAATCATTTGTTGGCCAGAAGTAAGACGGCAAAAAGGGTGCAGTCCTCTCCACAACAAGCAGGCCCCGCTGGTCCCTCCTGTTAGCTAACAGGCTACCAGCCTTTCTGCTCCTCTCAGCAGCGGCTTCACCGATTCAACACAGCGTCTAAAGCTTTCGTCTGCAAATGCCCCACTCACCTTGGGTGTAGTTTAGTAGGTACACGAAGAGGAAAACTTTGAGGAGAAGCATATCTGATAAATCCATTGTTAGAGCATTGATGCCGTTTTCACTTTATTGTCCTACTTAGATAGGCGCAGACGCCCTGTGTGTTTATTGCAGCTTCCTCACATCGCCTCCCCTCGCTCGCTCTCTCTCTCCCTGCGCCCTGACGTCAGACGCAGGGCAGCTTGGCATCCCTTCCCCCCAAAGGCGTCCATGATCCAGGCTGGGGAACATGACAGCGCTCCAACTATTGTGTCTTGGATATGTTATAAGTCCAGATAATGTCAAAACGAGGAAATTTTAGACATTTTTACTTCACTATTTCAATGTATAAACTTCTATTCATTAAGAGGGGGTTTTACTTTTATGTCAGGTTTATTTGAAAGTTACAGGTAGTTGCGTTTTTACATACAAAACATTTGATTTAGTCATTAAATATAATGTATATTTAAGGATTAAGCTCTGATAGGATTTTTGTGAGGATACCGTGGTTTAACAGGAATGACCAAGTAACTGGTCTCACAATGATAATGATAGCTTGTCTCAAAACAGCCTTTATAGCAATACCACTGTAGCCTGCCAACAATTATTAGTTTTCATCTTCTTGTTAAGATACTCTTCTCTGCACAAGACATTATAGAAACATCATGTTTTGGAATCTCAAGGACTTCATATTTAAACACACTGTTAGGGGCAATTCTGCGTAATGAGCACATAATTACAGATTTCTGGCCATAATTACAGACTTTAACTCAAGTTTAATTTTAATGGCGGGAGAGATTATTTTTTAAAATGTTATACTGCTACTTTTACTTGAATAAAGATGTGACTTCCATTTTTAACTAGTGTTTTTTTTTATTTGGTTCAGTGGGAGATCTTTATTATATTATCACTTACATACATTATTCAAGTAATTACTAAACAAAAATACATTCCCATTCTGTAGGGATTTGCCAAAAGTCAGAACAAACAATCAGTGTAATCGTTGCAATACAATTGTGATGCCAACCAACTATCCACTGTTCAGACATTTTATAAACCAGCCAGTTGATAGTTAAAACAAAACAGTTTAACTAATAATAATAATAATAATAAAAACCAATTAACTGCAACCTTAATATTCCTTCCTTGGTAGCTAACTGTTTTTTTCTGGTAGAGAAGTGGTAAAACTAAGTATTTATAACCATATTAAACAAACTCATAGAGCTGTCATTCAAGTTATAAGCAGCCAACTAAATGTTTATGTTGCCTGGCAACCCAAGATCCAGAGAATATAATGTTGCGAGAGAGAAGAAAACACCATCAGTTTTATGTCAATGTTGGATTCATTTCCTGTCATACATCAGATCCAATTATCTGTAAGCTATTTCTGATCCTGGCAGTTCTCATTGACGATCATCTGATGATGCACCTCTTCCTGTTGAAGATAGTAGTTTCCTCAATGATAACACCGCATGGTACAAGGATCTCCACCCTTTTACTGAAATAAGATTGAATCTTTTTTATAAACTGAATATAAGATGAGTTTTTAGAGGTAGTTATCAACATCTGGCCTTGACACCCAGACTCAGAAAAAACCCAAATCATCATTTTATTTTAGTCATTCTGCTGATGTTTCCATTTTCACCACACTCACACATTAGTTAGCAGCAAAATTGTAATCTTAATCAGTCCTTCTGGGTTTGTTTATTCCAGACGAGCTCCTCTGGCTCCAGTCGCCACAACGTGACACACCTCCACGTCAGCCCCCAGTTTCTGCAGCTCATCCAGCCAGATCTGTTGTTTCTGAGACAGTCGGTCATTGGGCCCCTTAACCTCCACCAGCTACAACAACAACAACACAACAACTCATGTCACAGCCCAAAACACACTATCATGAACAGAGTGTCTAAATCCATCCAAGGACAATATCTAGTTCAAACAGTGGGGATGTGGCGTGATCTCACCTTGTAGGTGTTGCTTGAGGTGTTCCACACAACTAGATCTGGCAAACCTCCACGGCAGTGTCTGTAGTCTTTTGACATTCTTGCTATTACTCCTCCAATGAAGGCTCCACCAAGGCAAGACACCAGGGACTGAGTGTATAAATGTGGTTGTGTAAGTAACATTTTATTATCTACAACAGAGTAGACAAATAAAGTAGACAAACATCTGATCCTCTCTTGCATAATTTATCCAACTGTAATTACACATGATGTATGAAAAGAATCAATTAAGTGTTTATACTGATAACATCAGTGGATTCAGAGAGCTCTGCTCATAACTCTACTCTTTATGAAATCTACAAATTGATTAAAAAGCAAAGACTGAAGACTGTCTCTTTTACGAAAGTATTCAGACCGTTAGCACCTTCAGTACTTTCTGGCAGCACTTCCACGTTTGAATCTTCTTTGGTAAATTACTACCTGAAGTTCTGTCCAAAGAGTTCAATTTTAAACCCATCAGCACAGGGAATCTTTTCCCCGTGTTCCCCATGGTCCTTGAAATGTCATTTGAACTCCAGGCAGACTGTCATATGCCTTTTACACACAGTGGCCTCTGTCTCATCGCTGCACTATAAAGGCCCAATTGTTGGAAGGGCTGCTGAGATGGTTATTCTTTAGGGACATACTTCCATCTATGCAGAGGACATCTGAAGCTCTGTTTGAGTGGCCTTTGGGTTTTTTTGTCTTCTCCCCATCCAAGGCTCCTCTGGCCTGGTTACTGAGTGTGGCTGACTGTCAACTCAAGGAAGCATCCTGATGCTGCTGTGCTCTTCATACCACTTTATACCTTTGCCCTCATCTATGCTTAACTGCAGTCTTCATTGGATTTCATTGCCTGGCTTTTGTCCTGACATGCATTATGAATCAGGAATTATGGGGTGTACACAGTTGCATACTTTTCTAATGCTATGCCAATTCAATTTGCCACAGCTGAACTGGGATGAAGTTCTAAAAGACATCAAGAAAAATTATAGCAAACAGGTGCCACAGCAAAAAGTCTTAATCGCTTTTGTAAATGTGACATTTCAGTATTCTTTCGTATTTCATGATTAAAAAAAAAACATAAAAAGAGGTTTCACTTTGTCATTACAGGTTATTGGGTGAAGATTGGTGGCCTAAAATCTAATTTATTCAAAATTGTGGGGTCTGATAACGGTTTGAAGTCTGAAAACAGTTTGAAGTCTGAAAACGGTTTGAAGTCTTCAAACCCTTGTCTGTGTATTCACAAGAGTTAATACCTGTGTCTGCTGAAGTGATGAGAAACGCTCCCAGTTGACCAATGAACACACTTTACCCTCCTGTGTGGTCCAGACATCCTCCAACATACTGTGCAGCGTCTCCACAGACGCCTCGCTGAGTAACTGAACACGCGAATCAATCGCCTCCTTTCTGTTCTCATAGAAACAGTCAGTGTAAAGATCCAGGGGACATGTCTGTTGGAGGAAAACACACATGACCTAAACTTGCACAGATGCATGGTTATTCAACAAAATCATCTGGAGCTTACTTTACCTGGAACGGGTTTCGGAAAACATCTGGAATACCTTCCATAAAAATGATATCCCACAGGAAAAGAGCAAACAACATGGAGAATGTTGAACCCTCACCGTGGATCCCTGTTACATTAAAAAATAACAGTCCAGCTCTTGTGATCAGAGTATTCAACCAGTCAAAAGTTTGGACACCCCTTCTCATTTAATGGTTTTGTTTATTTGTATTGCTTTCTACATTGTAGATTCATACTGATGACATCAAAACTATGAAGGAACACATATGGAGTTATGTTGTAAACACAAAAACTTTAATTAAAACAAAATAATTATCTGTCACCTGACCTAAACCCAGCTGAGATGGTGTGGGATGAGTTGGACCACAGAGTGAAGGCAAAACAGCCAACAAGTGCTCATCACCTCTGTGAAGTCCTTCAACAAAGCTGGAAACCCACTCCAGGTGACGACCTCATGAAGCCGATGACAGAATCAAAAGTGTGCAAAAAGCTGTCAACAAAGCAAAAGGTGGCTACTTCCAAAAATCTAAACTATAAAACACATTC
Source organism: Selene dorsalis (assembly GCA_900303245.1). NCBI lineage: Eukaryota > Metazoa > Chordata > Actinopteri > Carangiformes > Carangidae > Selene > Selene dorsalis. Next base: position 7,614 of record OMNW01009932.1, on the reverse strand, counting down.
AGGTTTGTTTAACACGTTTGTGTTTAGTAGACAGTTCCTTATGTGTTCCTTCATAGTTTTGATGTCTTCAGTTTGAATCTACAATGTAGAAAGTAATGAAAAGGCCACTGAGTGAGAAATTGTGTCCAAACCTACTACTACTACAACAACTAACTACTGGTAACTATGTAAATCTTTTTATTTTGCAACAGGAGAACAAAAGTAGTTTACCTTGGTCAAAACCTTGCTGGCGGTAATGTGCTAAAGACAAGTCTTCCACAGAACATATTACAGTGCCATCAGCACTCTCTTCCCCCTCTCCATTTGTCGGTAAAAGAAACCTAGATTTCCCCATGCCGCCCTCATGAGGAAACAGCTGTCCTCGGATTGTGACCTGCAGCCAAAAACATGTTTACTTTCATGTGGCCAACTATTTCCCAGGAAACCCCAGTGCTGACAGACCATGCCAAACTCACATGTTTGACGTCTTGGACATGAACAGAGGGCAAGTCTCTGAGTTGCAGGCAGTACTTCCTAAAGCTGGCAGACTCTTTCATCCTAACAGCTCTCTGATGCAGGGCGAGTTTATGTCCTGTTCGTACCAGAGTGTCTGACAGCCCGTCTCTAATAGCACAAATAGCCTTGGGGCAAGGGGAAGAGACCGACAGTCACACAAATGACAACACAACATCTCAGCACTGTCACGCTCAGAGATAAATGAGATAAATGAGTTGCTCTGAGAAGTTGAGTGATGCTCACTTCCTGAGGTTTTTTGAGGTGCTGGTGGAGGTTTAGTGCCAGTCTGTCCCACCATCGCCCTCGGCTGTCAGGACAGTAAGCAGTCTGCAACAGTAAGGACCGCAGCTCCTTTACTGCTTCCTGAAACACAAAAGTCGCCACTTTACATACGACGTAGCTCAGAAATTGTTAAAAATTGTGACAGAGTGTGAATGGATAAGGTCATCGAACCTCGTATCGACGGAGCCTCTGCAAGATCTCCACCCCTCTGGATAAAATACGAGTGTGAGCCCATCCTGTGGTGAAGCTGCGCAGGAACACAGGCAGCTCTTCCTGATGACTATCCAACACAACAGTAATGTTAACGCTGAACAGTCAGACAGGACTCTCTGTATCTGCGCTTCACACAAAAACATACAAACAGACTGATGTCCTCATCACCTCAGGTCATGGTTTTTCCTCCACTCCTGCCAAGCGCTTTTGGCAGTGCTGTAAAGCTCCAGGGCCTCTTCCCACTGACCTGCCTGCATGGCTGTGATTACCTCTTGCAGGGATCGCATGGACGCTTCATATCTGGTGGGAATGTTGGAGTCAGGAGTACATATGCATGTCTATTCTGCTTAAAAAATAGAATAAACTCAGTCTAACTCTTTCTCACCTGATCAGATCCTCTCTGTCTTGGAACACTTTGGCTTTACGCTGTACTGTGTAGTCTGGGAAGGTCAGACGTCCTGAGTTGACCAGCAGGATGGTGAAAAGCTGGCTCTGGCCACCAGCCGCCATCTCCTCTTCATCCATGCTGTCCGTGAGAGAAAAGAGCAGGAGGATGCGAGAGAAGACAGCGCGAGGACCACGACAAAGACGCACACAAGAACCCGCAAGCTGCTTCGCTCTATAAAATCAGAGGGGACAATGTATGTAGATCGCTGTGTAATACTAGTGCTGTGATTAAACCAAAGGTAACTGATCGTCTCACCTTTTGAGGATGACAGCCCTTAGGTTGTTTTGAGCAGGCGTCAGAGAAAAGAGGGACTTCTGCTTGCTCAGGCGAAGGAGCCCCTCCACCAGCTGCTGTTTCTGAGTCCCAGAAGTGCCCAGATGGAAAGTCTTAGCCAGAGCTTTGAGTTCAGGAGCAGGCAGGAGGTCTAGAGCCTCTTCTAGGTCTCCAAGATCATTCTCTTTGAGATGCAAAAATCATCATGGGTCAATGTTAACAAGAGAAAAATAAATTCTGTCCGTGTGTGAGTCGATGTGGTGTTTTACATGAATTCTATAAATCACCATTGTCTTAAAAGTTGCAAGAGAAATATGAATAGTCTTCAACCACATACTAATACACATGTCAGTAATTTAAAAGGAAATGTTCTTAAACACTGGTGAATCTTGGGCATCATTTACCTGTCTCTAAAAAGCCATTTTTAACCAGCTCCTGAGCGACGGGTTCCAGATCGCTGCTTATCTCTTCATAATCTAGTTTGTTTACTTGAAGCCACTTCATCTTCCTCTGAAAGAGCCTCACATACAGCTTCCGTCCCATCACTTTTCATAGAGAAGAAACATGACAACAATCAAGTCTGATTTCATGATGAATACATTTTTTTTAAATGACAATGTATGACTGATAGTGCAGCATACCTGAAAGCCTCTCAAATACATGTATGAGTGACATATCCTCCTGGTTGAACAAGGCCCTATCATCCTCATTCTCCAGCACAGCCTGTAGTACAGTCTGGAAGTTACGGAGGTAGTAGGGCAGCCGCGGTGGGTGAAAGCTCTCGACAGCATGTTCACTGTCGGTTTGCTGAGCACCAAACTCTGGCAGCGAATCACTATTGATGACTGCAGCACTTATGTCAGAAATTTCCTCTAAACTCAGAAGGGGGGCAAAAGAAGAGGTAGAAGGTATTTCAGTTTCATGCTGCTCTGCAGCAGATGTCTCTGTTTTATTTTTACTAGACAACAGCTCCACTGGCTCTCTGCTCTCCTCAAACTTTGCTTTTTTCCTGAAATCTGTTGTTTTGCCAGGTTGCTTCTTCCTTTTTGTCAGTTTAGAGGAAGTGGAGTACAATGTTGTAGCATCCCCTTTTAGGAAAGTCTCTGGTTTCTGTGTTTTCTGTTTAAGATCATGTCCTTTTTCTGAGTTCAGGAGATTTGCGACTGCTGCTGGAGTCTCAGCGTTGTTTGCCGTCAGGTCAATGACTGTCACGCTGTCTGTGTTGTTCTCCGGGCTCTCAATAAGAACATTTTCTTTCTGTGAGCTGCTGAGTGTCTCGGGAGGATCTGTTTCCTTTTCAGGGAGTGTTGGAGCATGTTTACCATCTGTCTGGGTCCTCTCAGACAGCTTATGATACTTTCTAGACAGCTTGGAGGAAAGACTTCCCAGGTCAATCGTCCTAACTACAGTTTTACTGTGTATCTCCCGCGGTGGCTGCTGATTGTTATTCTTTTTGAAATAGGGACTGGTCTTAGTCTCCTTGACATCTCCATCCTTTCTTCGATCCCGCTCTGGGGACTTTGTTGGATGCATCCTGGGTGACAGCTGGATGCTGGGCACAACACTATTACTTGCTGAGGCGGCACTGCTGTCTCCTCTCTCAAAGTTCTGACATTGCAAATCAATGTGCTCATTGATCTTGAATTTTGGTACCAACTGGCCACACAGGGGGCAGGCCAACTTAGATGGAGGCTGGCTGCTGAAGAAGGAGGTGATTGGAGTGACGGTGGCAGCACTGGCACAAATCCCAGCTGTGACATTGCCTTTCTTCTTGCTCTTGGACAATGACAGACTTCGCCTCGGTTTGCCTTTGTCGTCTCTCTGGGTCATAGTGCAGGTAGCTGTGGTGGCTCAACCAAAACGTTTTTAGACGCTTTCCTTTGTTGCATACTCCGAGTTGAATGATGCTGCGGCTCTGTTTGGCTAAGTTAAAAGCTAACTTGGCTCAGAAATAAACACTTTTTAAATCGTCGCATATTTGCAGCTTTTACAGTCGGACACGGTTGTTATAAAAACGCAAGAATATGAATAAAATACTGTCGGTGGGTCAACACATTAGCAAACATACCGGTGGCATTTGGAGACAGAGCAGCAGCATGATGATCCCGCTTCTCAGGCTGAACCAGCGGAGCACAGAACGACCCGTAGGCTCAACTAATCGATTCCAGATCGTAGGTTGTATACATGGATAGTTTATCAAAATGCAAACTCAAAACGCAAAATGAATTAATATTCCTGTTGTGTTGTGTTAAATACTTAAAATCTGTAGGTTTTTTAAATCCCAGATAATTGTCATTTTAATGTGAAATATATTCATGTCTTAAAAAAAATAAAATAAATCAGACTACATTTAGTTCACAATTAAATACGTTAGAAATAACAGTTATGAACTATAATGCCCCATTTATTTTGGCTTACTTTTGATTCTGTACTCCGTAGGCTATGCCTCCCATAGTATTTGTTGTTGGGGAGCAGAGCAGAGAGCACATGATGGGGGGTGTATTTTCCTACACAGGTTCCTGGGCTGCTGTGCGGCTTTTATTCAAAAATCACCATTCCGGAGAGCAATCTGATCTGATCAGCACACGGGCATTTCACAGGGAGGGCCGGCGACAGGACTGATGTTGGTAAGTGCCATACTGGATTCATCTCTGCATAGGTGGAAACAATGTAACAGTGATGCACATATGGCCTATCCGCCTTGCGATAATAGGGCTGAGGACAATGCTTGATGTGCTCGTGTGCTTACAACAGCAGCCCGTGAGCTGGATGTCAGCATGGTGCAGTCTCGATGCTTCAAATCAAGGTCGATGTGAATTGCAGCGGCAGCAGCAGCATCAGGATAATATGGATGTGTTTCCAGATAGTGAAACCAGGAGTGTTTATGTGGAGGAGGTTAGCTCTATTAATGCGTACTTCATGCTTAGGGGGGGAAAAAAATACAAAAAAAACAAAAAACATACGTCCAATTATCATATCGATGTTTAGGCAGATGGGAGTGCGGAGTCCACTTGAGGGGAAACCGGAGCAACCACAACAACCACCCCTGCAGCTGCGGCAAAAGTTTGGCGTAATAGCTTTAAAAAATACCACCACAAATACGTAAAGGGCAGGGCATGATGCTCCAGCACCGAGCCGCATCCACACACTATCAAGACCCTTATTGTTTTAATTAGCAGTTCAGCACCATGGAGAGGTCATGATTAGGTCCGCCCGCTTTATTTATCACAGCTTTGTGTTCTCCTTACACTATAATCACAGTTACATCGTCACCTGATTAAAATCTCCAATGTTGCAGTGTTTAGTGTGTTAAATCATATCCAGAAAGCTTAAGATGAACTGTTTTTCCAGTTGAGTCACCAGCGTCGATGCTTTATGTTTAGATGAGGGTGTTGATGATGACATTCAGACTGGGCGTGTTGCAGACCACTGTGTTCAACGTGATAGCTCCAATACGTTCAGCTGGCTATTTAGTGAATTAGCTTTTTATTCACACGCAGAGAATGAATGCACCGTGATCACATTTCAGGGATTTTCTGTTGTTTGAAATCATAACAGATGGAAATAGATTTGCTGGACCTTAGGAATTCACAAGGCCTTACATTTATAACAATATGTCAAATCAGTAGGGTTTTTGTTTATTTGTTGAATTGATAAATTCTCTTGTTTAATGTTCATGTATAACACCCTCCTCTGGTGTGACGTGGATGTTGTTTGAAAGGCTGTAAATGCAACTATTATTTTCATTGCCTAATCATTGCCAATGTTTTATTAAATTGCTGTTTTTGTCTGAAGAAAAGTAAAAAAAGACAAAACAAGATATTTTATTGCCTTTCACAGATGACTAAGAAGTGGGCCAATATGCACCTTTGAGTACCTAGAACCAGTTAATTTTGGCATTTTTGCATGAAAAATGCACCTGAACAATTATCAGTGAATCAGTTTTTGTCTGTATGACTATGTTTGATTTAGTGCAGTTGTGTTGTGATTGGTATTGTTTCTATTTTACTGTTGTTTGGTTCCCCTAAACATTTAAAAAATCATAAAAGAGAAAAAAGAAGAGTGCAAAGACATTCCCAATTCACCAACAGTTGGTGTGCATTTCTATTGAACCACACATTATCTGTTCATTTTCCAATATATGTTGGGTGTTTTATTGTGCCTCAGTCCAAGGCAAACATTCATTTGCAGTTGCCATTCAGATGTCAAAAGAATGATGGACTATTCCACAAACAGTAACCTTGGAGGACAGAAGTCATGAATCATAGATCTGGCACCCACACTTACCACATTATATGAATTTTTCAGGGATGCTTCTTTGTAAGCAGTTTTAAGCATTAAAAGTAAAAATGATTTACCAGAAAATAAACACCACACACTGCTGTTCTGACTCACCGATCAGTTTTACAACAGTTTCCTGTTCTGTAGGGCATCAAGACAAAATCAGAGCAGACACAACAAAGGAAGATGACAGATAACAGACACCATCAGCAGTCACCATAGACAAAGGGACTTAAATGGCATGTGTGGGTGCTGATGCTTCAGTAATATTGCATGAATGTAAATTTTCACTTAAACAAGCGGCTACTGTTCTTGAAGCAAGGCTTGTTTCTGTGTGTGTCCAACAAAGACACTAATGTCATTTTGTGTGAGAGTGGAGCAGGATCTTTGACCATGTGTTTTAAATCTGCTACAGTGTGAGGTGCTGTGCTCTGCTGTGTGGATGGATACCAAGTGGGAAGTAGCTGAAATCTTAATGGCTAAATAATTTGTATATTTTCAGAAGAGAGAGATGCACGCCCTATGGCAGCTCATTTCTACAGTCTGTCTGTGCTATTGAACAAAATCATTTAAGATGAGTTATGAAGGATTTTTAGCAGTGAGGAAAAAGGCAGAGTATAAAAGAAGTGTTACTAAAAATGTACAGATATAAGGCAGGTATTATAGTAAGAATAACACTTTGGTTATCTGTTAATTTCCACAGAGTTGAGGGTGTGGGCTTACAGGGCCAGTAATGGCTCATGGTAAGAGGCCAGTTACTATTTCCAAAATATTGGCTCCCAGCCCTCCACCGTGCCCAGGTCCAGGATTCACAAAACAGAGTCAAGAGGAGCAGCGAGGTTTGGTGAGGGAGGCCTCTGAGCAACCGCCGTGCACCTTGAAGGATGGTAACAATGATCAGCTGACTCCTCCTGCTTCTGCGAACCACTATTACATGAGTTGTGACCCTAGTCCCGAGGACATGGAGGACACCTGCTCCGAGTACGACAACGTGGGCTCCGATGTGGAGCAGGATTATGATGAGGTGCTGCATTTGAACAGAGAGGGCGTGGTGGACATGAGGTTCTACAAACAGTACTGTCTTGAGGACAGTGGCTATATAAAGCATGCAGTGGGTGATAATATTAATGAGAACAGCAGTGCTGCTGACCAGTTCACTCCCAGAGCTCGTCACAGCACAGAAATAAGTGAGGGATCACAATCTGACACTAAGCCTCACAAGACAGGCCATCGCTTTAGGTCACATTGTGCCCCGGTTACTGTGGATGCAGCAGACAGGGAGGTGGAAAAGGGCCAGGAGAACAGGTTCTTCTTCAGTGACGGAGATGAGATAGAAGAGGTGCTAGATGGGGCCAAATTTATAGAGGATTTAGAGGAGACAGAGGACAGCGTTCAAAGACTGACCAGCCTTTATCAAGGCAATGATAATGAAAGAATTAGAAAGGGGGGTGATGAAAGGGAAAGAGAAGACGACACGCGAGTTACAAGAAATCATAATATCCAAGGAGCCAGTAAGAAGTGTGAGTCATCTCACATGGGTTCAAAGGAGAAGGAGAGGCAGGGTAAAGGACGGGGAAGGAGGGGAACAGGAGAGGACATTGAGCATATTGTTTCTGGGATCA